>WEIT01022423.1:0-12156 GCA_013389985.1 Dryoscopus gambensis
CTTCATCTAAACTGTTTCAAAGAAACCCTTTATCCAAAGAAACTTGAACAAACAAACAAAGCCTGTAGCAAAAGCTGGCCAAAATCTTCTTGTATGAGATTCCTCTAATATTCTTTGCTTCTTTACAGTTTGACAGCAACAGAAGCAACTCAGAACAGAAGAGTGTCATAATTGTTTTATGCCTGCACTTCCCTGGCCCCTGCGTATGAAGTTTGCACGGAGAAGCTGTGTCAGCACTGGGAGAAACTGATGTGACTGCAGTTCATCTTTACCAGGCTTATTGTAAATTCTGTTAATAGTAACGTTAGTGTTTCAGAAATTCATTGAAAAAGCTTAAAGGACAACTGCTCTCTACACTCTCTCCCATCCTAACAGGAAGGATCAGATTCTCAGCTGGTGTAAAGTGTTGTAGCATCACTGATACCAATGAAGTATTGTTTACTCCATCCAAAGCGCTGATTCACAGGCACTGAGTAAAGAAAGAGAGACAAAACACATCTCATAGGACATTAGAGTATGCAAAAGTTACTGGTTTCAGCAATCAGCCTTATAAAAAGTATTAACAAAAAGCAAATATCACAATCCATTGCTTAAATTTACAGTCACACGAACTAGGGAATTCTACCCATTTTCAGAGTCCAAACACTTAAAAAAATGCAAACCCACTCTGAAGAGACAGTTGAATTTATTAAAAATGTTCTGTATAATGATCTATGCTGATGGCTCCCAGACCTAACTCTCGCAAAACATATGTGGCAGTTATGAAGTCTGTTGTATCAGCAGCTTTAAACATAATGTTGATCATGGTTGTTGCTGAAATTCAGATTATTGTTTTTACAACTGCAGTATTTGGAAATCTTGCCAATAGGAAGTACTTTGATCAGTTGTTATTTTGCTGTCATCATAATACAGACAACAAAAATGAGTAAGAATAAATTAGAATAATGAGTATATTAATAGTGAAGATATTCATTAAGTTTGGCTCTCAAAAAAAATTCAAGAAATTTACCTGTATTTCTTAAGGACCTATGAAGTGGTATTCTTGGTCATATCAAAAGTCTGTGCAGTCCCAAATGTTGTTTCCTACAGGGATCAGCTGCAAATATATAGGATGAATGTAAGAAATGGAAGGAAATAGAGAGGGTGATTCTTCGTTGGTGCCCTCAGCCACCTTCTTTAGAGCTGACAAGTGCTGGATGTTGTATCGCTTCCATCACGTTTAACACCACACCACCAGATCTTTCCCCAGGAGCGTTCTGAAACAGCTTTGAATATGTTTAAACTCTCGCTCACCTCTATATCTTGCAATAATGAGTTCTGCAATTTATTTGTACGTTGTGTAAAAGCTGTTTTATTTGTTGCTCTTCCTAATAAAAACATTGGGGCACCTCTTGTTCTAACACTAAAAATAGCTTGTAATTACTGCTCATCTGCTAGTTGAGACTGTGTAGATCTATTTGGTGACTTCCTTCAGTCCTGCCTTTTCCAAGATGAAGAGCTGCAGGCTATATGCACATGAAATCTGTTCTGTATTTCTAATCACCCTTATCATGGCTTCAAAACTACACCAAACTCTTTTTCAAATTGATTGAATTGGATTTTGTTCAAGATGTGAGCATGCCATGGATTTATAAAGCAGTGAAAAGATACTTTTTGTTTTGTTCCCCATTCAATTCTTAACAACTTCAAACATTAGATTTGCCTTTATGAAAATGGCAGAGCATTGTGCTAATGTTTTCAGAGAAGCAGTCAAATATTTTCTGAATGATGATAGATAATTTAGAAACCATCATAATTTATGCCTGTTTACATGGGAATCTTCCTTTGTGTATTACTCTGTATTTCTTCAAAATCTCAATATTTTCTGCCACTCTGTTGGCTAGGCAAATAATTTAATAAAAAAACACACTTAGAAAAACTGTAGCTTGTAAAAGTAAAAATAAAGAGTGAAACTTTTCTGAGTCAAAATATTTCAGTCCAAAATTAGATATTAACTTTTTGATGAGATGATGTTTAGCTGTCTCTTCTTTGAGTCACCGAAATGTTTCTTTGCAGTTTGAACATAAAGTCATTCATTGCTCTTTTTTTCCTCTCTAACAACATTTTCCTGGACAAGGACTACCATACCAAGAAAGTTGTATCTGAGGGAATTTACAGAGGAAGGTCTGCAGGTGAATAATGTTGGGTTTGCTCAAAGCAAAATGTATTCTTATAGCAATTTTGTATTTGTTATTATGAGTTGTAGACTTTGGAATGCACTTGTATTCGTTGAAACAAAAAAAAAAATCATATGCTTTATATCAATCAATGTTAAAGAACAGTCTAAATTCTGACTGTCAAATGTTCTTAATGAGTCACTTAACAGCAGCTCCAGAGTAGGACTCTAAAGTTTTATTCTGATGCTGAACTTAACAAGTTGTCAGCAACCCACTCAAAAAGTGTAAAGTTAAATAGCTGCAGAACTGGCTTTCAAGATTTGTTTACCAGTTGTATTCTGCATCAAGAAACAATAAAATAGAGGAATGGGCTGCCCAGTGCTCACCCAGGAAAAAATAGCAAAATAAATCAGAAACATTTTTTCTAGTACTGACTTACTCAATTGTAATAACATTATTCACTTAATATTCCATTCTGAATATAGATAGGTAAATAGATAGATAGATAGATAGATAGATAGATAGATAGATAGATAGATAGATAGTAGATGAATTTTATACAATTCTATTATTCCACATATTTCAGGAAGGTTTACTTACCTGAGCAAATATAGGATTAAGGAGTATTTTCATAATTTCATCCTTAAATAAGTCTTTGAGTAAGGCTGAAGAATGAATGTTGTGAAACATTTTCAAAACAGAAGAGAACAGTTTTTTTCCTCACTTCAAGACACACAGAAAATTTAAATGAAAAGAAACAGATAATGGAAAAATACTACTTCCCTCCTGCTTTGGTTAGTTGTTGCTGTTGTCACCAATGACGTCTTAATGTTCCTGGCAATTTAAATGATAATAAAAGCTACAGCCTTGCAAATTCTTTCATAGTAGGTAACTGTTCTCTCTAGGGGGATGTAGATAGTATGAGGAGGGAAAAAACCACTTAAGATAAAGAGGTCCATAAAAAAGTACCATAATATCTTATTTACTGTAGTAGTTTAATGGTGACACTGACAGAGACTTTATTTTCATAATGCTAGCTTCCCTGTTCATAATTGGGTAACCAGCCCACAGTCTGTATCCAAAACACCTGTATATGCCTTATGGAGGGGCAGGAAGAAGCAAATAAAAACAAGGGGGAAAGAAAAAGGATTGCAGAAGCCTAGGGTTTTATTCATGAGACTGAGAAGCAAAAAAACTGAGCAAATGTATGAGCACTCTCATTTTCGTAAAACTGTCTGCTGCTGCATTCAGCACTGCAGTGGCTTTGATCCAACTCTCACATCTTTGGATGTCTGGGAAATTAATAATGTGAACTGTGATGCAGTTGTGTCTCTGTGCCACTCTGGACCCCATCAGTGGTGCTTGAAGCTTATCTCCCCCTCTTTGGGAGGGCATTGCTCTCTGACAGGCAGAGAAGGGGTGGGATGCAGACTGGGGTTTTGATTGGAGTGTGTCCCTGAGGTCAGTGGCCATACAGAACAGGATAGATTCTCTGTCTCCCTGCAAAATAATCTGCTGGGACAAATTGCCCATTTTATTTTACTTAACAAGTTAGAGATGAGGTTTAACTTAGTCCTGCTCAATGCCCACAAAAATTTAATTGCACATCAGCCAACCAGCTTTTGCCAAGGTTACCATATGTAATATGTGGTACAGAAAAAAAAGTAATTTTGGAGCAACAGGTGTGTTCTGACTTGAAATCCACCAACTTTCCTCAGTTTTTCTGTACAACATGGAAAAAGGGCTTTCATACTTACTGCCATTCATTCAGTCTGTCAGATAACCACAAAACATTTTTGTTTTTTTTAGTATTCCTTCTGCTGGATAATGAATGGATGGCATTTGAAATGGCAGTCTAAAATGCTGTTGAACATGCTAGTAACTGGTTATTGGCTTATATTTCCAAATGAATGTATTTTTTTAACTCCCACTTCAAAGGAAATAATCCAGTACCAAACCTGAGGCAGATCCTCACTTGCAAAGGATGTTGACTGGCCAGACGTGTAGAGCTGAAACAGAGCAAGAACACACATACAGGCAGAGTTCTTGTTCCTTGCTTGCCTTGCCAACATACACGGTAGGTGGAAATACAGATGGACCGGACATCCCCAATTCCTGCCATTGCAGCTTCTTCCCCTTGTGATAATTGCTAGTGTGGGACTGGACTCCAAATCCCTCCCTTTGTGGCTGCTGCAGCCTAATGAAGTGGTGTTTCTCTAATCTCTGACCTGGCCATAATCCCATCCCTGTCCTTGACTAGGGTTGAGAATCTGGATACTAAAACATCCAAAATCTTACTCTCACTGGTGCATAGTTTCTAAAATAACTTTCCCTTTGTTGCCTCCCCAGAGATGAACAGGACTATTTTTCAGACATCTCTGAGGTAGTAAAGACCAACTATAATATAACTTCCTTTTTTTCCACTTGAACAATGCAAAGGTGACAGGACATAATGTTACAGTTCAGTCATGCGATTTTAAGAGGTTTCAATTCCTGCTACATACAGTGTGAATGAATTTATAGCCTATATCCAGACTATCTCAATCCCTTACCTTTGAATTTGGCCTCAGTGTTGACCACTTAGCCCAGATCAAACAATTTCGCCATTTTTATTTCCTCAGAAACAGGAAATATTTCTGGTTGTGAGCACATGGTGCTCAGGTTTGTGTGCAGTGGCTATGTGCTGGACAGATATGGATGCTATACCAACATGGGAGCTTTGACGCCGTACCAGTCCCCATGCACAAGATGTCTTGTCTGCCTCATACTTAAAGTATTCCAATCCCTTCACCTGCACCACATGAATCATGGTGATATTTTACCAGACTTGCATCCAGACCTAAATGCACACTTCAATTTGTTGTTTTTTAAGTCACTAATTTCTTCCCTGCTTAGATTTCACAGTTCTCTTACTGTAAATCTTCAAACAGAATAGCTCATGGTATCTCTAAAAACTAAGGGGAAAATCTGTTAGCATATTCATATGCATATGTGTTTGAATATAGAACATATAAAATGACTAAAACACTTGATTCCAACAAATCACAATTTTTCACCTCCAAACTCCAGCTGGCATGAAATGTAGTATGTAGGAATGCAGATTCTGTTCATAACCCTAGGTTAAGTGGTATGCAGAAATGTGGGCTATAAAAATGATTATACAACATCAGATCCATGTAAAACATGTATACATGAACACAACGTGTTAATACAAAAATGGGCAAAGCAGTGGACACCAAAGAGCTGCAACTTGACTCCAGCGGTTGCTAGGACACCATGAGGACCAGCAATTCCCTGAGGATAAGTGGTGATCTCCTGGGGAGGTAGGGCACGACCTCACCATCTGGAGCCTATTCTACCTCCCCAGTTCTGGACAGCCAGGAGAAACAGGGGCAGCCCCAGTGCTGAGTACTGGGCACCTCCTTGGAGATGGAAACATGCCAAGGATGGGCTGGGCTGCCAGCCTGTGGTAAGGATCAGGATCAGGCCTGGTGAGGGGAAGCTGCATCAGACACAACCCTACTGTGTGCAAATACAAACCAGTGAGAATATCACCATGCCTACAGGTACAAACTGAATAATGGTGTATTCCGAGAGATGCTGCACAGCCCACATTTTTCACCCTGTTCTGAAAGTCGTGCCTGGTGTGCTGAAGGCTACAAACAGGTACCTGGTATCCAAGAGGCCTTAATTACCGTGACCGCACAGAAGATTTGACTGCAGGAAGAAACCATGCCTTTAGAAACACATATTTAAGTCACTGTTCTGCTGTGAAAATAGGCTGTGCTGGATGAGGCAGAGTGGTGAGACGCCCTTGGAACAGATCTTGTGACCACTAATTAATTAGTAGTTTTGTAATAATCTTGTATACTAATGATGTAAGCAGATAATACATGGTTAAACAGCACCAGCCGCTGAGGAAAGGGCTGGAATCTGACAGAAAGAAAAAAGTGCTATCAACAGGTATGAAGTAATTTAAATGAGCAAATAATGTAAAATGTAAGAGCAAACAGAAAATTGTTCTATAAACTCAGGAACATCCTTTAAAAATGAGAAATGTATTTGTATGTAGACAATAATTTTTAGAATTTCTGTCCAGAATCAGTAAGATATGAGCATGGAAACCTCAAATGTCAGAAAATGTTTTCAGTGGGGAGAGGGGATTGCTAACACCATTTTGCAAGGCTAGCAGGAGATATAGATATAGATATAGATATAGATATAGATATAGATATAGATATAGATGATATAGATGATATAGATATAGACCTAGTTACATGCCTGTGTACCTGCACAGTCAGTCAGGTAAAGGCAGGAGACGTGGAAGCAAGAGCAGCTGCAATGAAAGGAAGATTGGAATAATCACAAACACAACTTGTGAGGGAGACTAGAAAGGAGGCTGTTTTCTAGCTTGGCAAAATGAATGCTGAGAGACAACATGGTTGCTCTCATGGAACACATCAGTAATTGAACACTAGACAGTAAGGTGCAGGACTTGTTAGCACACGATAGAAGGTTTTTAGCGATTATATTTTTCTTGTGAGCCTATGAACCACACACTTTCTAGTGCTAGACATAAGAACAAGTCATTATCCTGGGAGGCTGAAAGTCCAAGTTGAATCATGTTCGAAGGCTGAACGACACAAGATGCTTTCCAATGAAATCAGCTGTAGGTAATGGCAAGATCTAACTGTTGCTTTTGGCTCTGCTAATATGCCAGGAATGAGATCTGTTTTCAGAGCTGTCAAAGAAGTCTCAGAGACTGTCAGAGTGAGAAGTATATTATGGTCTGCCCTGCAAACACCACAGGTACTTAAGCAGAAATGAGTTTCAGTGCCTCTCTCCCAATGTGTGAAGTGCAAGCAGTACAGGCTCTATATAGCACACTGACGTGCTTTGGCAACCCATACTGGTGACGATGGGGTAACTGGGGCATGGAACTTTCTTTCAGAGAAAACTCCTCAGCTTCTTATTCTTTCTTCCCTACTCTGTTACATATTTTAATGCTCACACACTCACCCAGCCTTTCTGGAACCGAAGAGCTGATCTTACAGAGGATATTTCTCATCCTGGTCCCGGGAAAATTTAACCTGTCCTTCAGAAAGTCTCATGTGGCGGCTTTAAACTGCTTCAGACACAACACATATTACAACTCAGAAATGAAGGAAGAGTGAGTATACAAGCAATAAAGCCCTGATAATAAAGCTCTTTTAAATCACAAAATAAGTTGTTTGAGCTTGAAATATGTTCACATTTCTGAAGAAGCCCTTCTCCCATGCTTAATATTAGCATTTATGTTCATTCAGTTATTAGACTCTATCAGAAAGCTAATTTTTACCTCACTGTACATACTTCTAGATGATTGGTTAGAAATTGCAACTATAGAAGATCTGTTTGTAAAATCTCCAGTGATGGAAATTGTACAGGGGTGGGTACCTACAAAGACCTGAGAGGAGAAATGGGACGCATTCGTTTTGCAAAACTTGCAAGGAAAGGAAAACAAGAGACATTAGACATAACTCTGTCATTGCAGCCATGTAGAAAAAGGCAGAAGACCTGGCAAATATGAGCTGGCTGAAGATTGGTATCCAAGAGAAGTTTTTGAATGTTTAATAGAATTTTACACTGTGCAAATTTTGAACAAAAACTGATCATGTGATTTTTGTTTGTTTGTTTTGTTTTGAGTTGTTGGGTTTTTTTGTATTTGGGTATTAGGTGTTCTGGTAGTGGTGGTGGTGGTGTTTTGTGGTGAAGGGAAGGGTGCTGGTTATATTTTAGTTACTATCAGTAGTCAGAGATTTCTATGCTGAGGAAAAAAACCTCTCCTTCTTTACTGTCTGTTACAATAAGACTCATAGACATAAATTCAAATTTTCAAAACAAACTGAAGAAATGGAGACCTTTCTTTTGGTGTTGCCTCCCTGTACGATATCTGAAAGTTGTATACATTTTTAGTATATGCTGTTTAGTTATCCTGTGATGAACAGGTTTTCTGAAAATGCAATCCTTTGTATTTCATTTGGAAGAACTGGTGATCTAATTTTTACTTGTAATGTTTCATGAAATATGAATTGCTTGTTTATGTCAGAAGAAAAATTCAAAAACAGATGAAGCTCATTAAAAGATCTGGTTAAAAGGAAAATTTTCATTGAAGAAAAATGTTTTGGTGAACCTCTTGTCATATGTATTTGATTTTCAGTACAGTATAACCTAGTCTAATATAGTGTAATCTAGCAGGATTACTCATCCATTATGAAAACACCATTCTTACAGGATCAATTTTTTTTTTTCTAATTGTTTTGGAGCCAATGAGCAGAAAGAGGGGGAAAGAGTGAAATATTACATGTGATATTTTGGGCCACTAGTGGCAAAATATTGTGTCATAGTCAATCAGAAACTGACATCACAAACTGCTACAACATTGTTCTGGGGCCAAACTCAAAAACTTGTCAAACTCCAAATGTCTTTGAAAGCAAAGATAAATGTATCAGGAAAATAACTTCTATAGGTTTATTTACCATTATATCTATGACAGGCTGTATCCTCCTCGCAGACTTAGGAGATTTTTAGATCAAACAGATTAAAATATATCCAGAAAGACAGTATGTGGTATAATTTTTAGAATAAAAATTTATGAAAGTTAATGCTGTTTGTATAACAGATTTAAAATATGCACAAATTCCAGTATACAGATTGTACCCTTGAAATTTCAGAGTTGACACACAAGCTGATTCCTCCTGCTTCCCTTCCTAGAGCTCAGTACATTGGCAAAGGAAAAGCAGGTAATTTCATTAACTACAGGCAGGTGCATAAAAGAAAAGAGGCTGAAGGATCCATACGGTGAGGTGCTGTGCTCCGAGTTTGGACCTGTGGGTATCACACCCTCTGCTCTTCCACTAACTGCCTACGCAACTGTGGGCAAATCACTCCTGTGCCTCTATTTCTGTAACTGAAAGAGGAATTTGCAATATAATTTTGTGAAGAGCTTTAAACATAAATGGCATGTATGAGTATGTTTTTACATAATGAGTGCAAAACCAGACTTTTCTCTGGTAGCATCCTTTTGAAACCATTGGAATCAATAAAATCAAATGGATGCATGCGAGGTCCTGTATATTCCAAGAAATGGCCAAAGTCAGGCACTTAGCACCACTTTGGTTATAGTTTGCAGCATTTATTAATTACTGATCATGAGTGTTGACATTATTGCAGGATTTCCTTGCCTGTATTTTTATCTAAATGGAACTTACTCATTCAGCCAAGCGAGCAGCTCACCTGGTTTCTTGTTGGTGCAGGAAAGTCCTGTGAGGCAAACATGGCATCTCTACAGTCACATTTTCCTGTTGGTTGAAGAGAATACAAATGCTGCCAGAACCTCCTGGGCAGAGCAGTCAGTGAGACCTTGATTTCCCGAGGACAAGAGGAGGCTCCTGCACATGTTTAACTGAAGTGGCACTCTGATTTCCAAGGCAGCTCTCAAATAACCTTGGCTGAAGTACAAGAGCTGCTGGTTCAAGGCAAGGGCCCCACAGCAATGCTGAGCGAGTGGTTAAGAGAGGGTACTCACACTTTCCTCCAGCTATCTCCTTCACCTGGTTTTGTTTTGAACATAGTCACTTTATAAATAAAGAAAATCTCATAAATAAAATCTGTTTTCCCTCAAAATAGCCCTGCTGAAGGGTGGGGTCTATGTCAGGTGCCTCTAGTTTTTCCTACTGTTTGAGTAGGGCTATATCCCAAGCTCAGAAAGAACAAGCAGGTGTGGGATGAAGCTAAAAGGATACCCACAATAGTTGATAAAAATCCTTGAAAGTAAATAAAGGAATTTACAGTTTGGCTTAGATTGTCATTCGAGTATAAGTGATGCTAGGGAAAATTTAATATATAAAATGGTTATACTTAATGGTTTTTTTGCTTCTGAATTAAAGCTTATTTTCCCATCTCCTTTTCTTGCTTTTGTTTACAACACCTCCAGAGAGGGAGGGAGGCAGGGAGTGAGACAGGGAGTGAGGCAGGCAGGCAAGAAGGAAGGAAGGAAGGAAGGAAGGGAAGGAAGACAGGCTACGATATTGGCCAAGTGTTTATAAAAGTTATAGGGCTATCAGCATAGAACTGTGTTGTTAAAGCTTTCCTATGTTGACAAAACCTTGAAGGCACAGAAACTTCAACCTTCCACATTTTTAGGAAAAATTATTAGCTAGAAAGTTAAAGAAAATAAATATTTCCCTTTCATGCTTATATACTACTTTTCCTGTCTTTTGGGGAGCTCTGAAGTTGAACAAATACAAGAGAATTATTGAGATAGCCAGAGTTCTTGCAGTAAAGGAGCTTCTCGGATGATAATAATAAATGACACAGACACAAAGTTCAGCAAAGGTCTGCTGATGCTTTTCAGACCATATGGACCTTTCTTCTTTCTTTGCTTAGCCTGTTTATTGCAATGAAGACACCAGTGGGAACATTATAGCAATAGTTTAGCAGTTAAAGGAAAAAACTTGGAAGAAGGAGGGAAGAATTTCTCAATCTTTTAGAGGAAATCTGGGCTAAAAGTCTGTTTCAGACTTACTGGAGGATGTAGTGGAGGCCAGAGGTCCCTACACTTAAGAGCTGGCATACCTTATCAAGGACAGCAGGGTAAATATGATCCATAATATCCAAAAGAAAACTGATGGATCTGCATGGAAGGGAAAAATCATAAAATGACAAAAGTCAGGGGAAAAAACACAATTACAAATCACTTCTAAAAGACATGAGATTCAGTTAGTTGTTATCAAATCTTCTAGAAGTTCAGTCTCTGTGTTTACTTTTCTAACGGGCGGGAATGTTGAAATGTGTGGATATCTGATAAATCCCCTGCAAAGTACATCAAGAAGTATTTGAACAGCTAGTCTTTATAATCATCAACTCCTATAAAGTCACAAAGGGACAAAGTAGTGGTTGGGGTTTCCATCAAAACCATATTAAATGTCTCAGAAGTGGCTTTGCCATATTACATGTGAAGTTTCTAGCAAAACCATTGCTTCTTTAGGGCATTGTTTTTGTCAGACAGGAATCTCCAAAGCTGCTGGGTGAGTTTGACTACTCCATGAATGGCTTGAAGTTATCTATGTGCAGCTAACATCTCTGTGAAATCAAAGAACCGAGCCATCAGCAGGTATCACTCCAGGGCCATTATCAAATGGACCTGGATGGATATTAAGATTCAGTCTACACCTTGCCTTGGGTTTCCTGCAAATGGTACTTAAAGATTTCTGATAAAAATGCAGCAACACTGCATGCCCAAAACATGATGTAAAATGGGGAAACTAATGGGACTGCTGGAAATAATCCCACACAGCACAAGGCTTTGGATACTTTTAGGAGCTCAAACTGGAAGGTATGGCATAATTTCCTTCCAGGTACTGAAAGATTTAAAAGTAAGACTAAAAGTAGCTAACCATCCTCTTCAGAGAGCACTACATGCTTGGAGAATAGCAAATGTGGTGCTTGAATTTAGGAAAGAAAAAAGTGACCAAAGAATGATGACAGTTAATCTGAGCTCAAAAGTAAATCTCTAAGAATAATTTTTAAATGGAAAGATAATTAAATATAATTTGGAAATGGGAGAAATTGTGATAAAGATTTGGAAAAAAGCAGATTGTGGTATATTAACCTAGTTTCATTTTTCTGAAAGTAAGTGATTTTCTAAAGAAAGAAGGAAAATTTTATAGACAAAATTCATCTGGATCAAAGTAAAGCATTTCTTAAGGAGTCACCAGGAAGCTAGAGGAGACAAACTTTAACCCTAACCCTAACCCTAACCCAAACCTGCTGGTTTCAGGGGTGTTCTGGGTGGGGTGCTAATGACCTTCGGAAACCGACTCCAACAGAGTCGCTCAGCAGCCACTGCATTCACACAGACACACACAGACACACACACACACACACAAACACACACACACACACACACACACACACACACACACACACAACCACACACACACACACACACACACACACA
>WEIT01022423.1:12267-35789 GCA_013389985.1 Dryoscopus gambensis
ACACACACAGACACACACACACAGACACACACACGCAAACCCACACAGACACACAGACACACACACACACCCTCCCGGACAGCTTCTTCAACAGATCGATGGCAAAGAGTCAGGAAGGGTCCTTGTGTGGAATTTCCATGGCAAGGTTTGTTCCAACCCCTGCGTGAAGGGTGACAGTGACAAAAAATGACAAAGAATGGAGGGTCCAAGGTTATATGCGGGTGCAGGGAAAGCACCAGGGACCAATGGGCTGAGGGCACAGGGGCGGTACATAGGCGGGACTAGGGTGCAGGAGCCAATGGGAAAAATCTGAGGGAGAGGCAAGGAACAAGGCCCAGCGGGAAAGCAGGGAAGGGAGAATTTTCTAGGGAAAGAACAGGTAAGGTGTAAGGGGGCAGGGAGGCCAACTGGCCAGGTGGGGAAGCAGAACTGGTATATATTTGCATAATGAAATGGCATCCTGGGAAATCCTTAGTTCACCCTAACCCAGAGAGAATTTCTATCCCTAGGAAGGGTCCCACCAATGGACTCCCTTTGTCCCTTGTGTTATGGGCCCACTGGCCCCCACACAAACCCAAACCCTAACCCTAACCTTAACCCTAACCCTAACCCAAAGCTTGTGATGCCTTAGGTTTTAATTTTTAGATTTGTTTCAAATTCTGTATTGCCTAGTGTGTGACTCTGGGGTTTCTTGTAGCTTGTTAGCTGCTCTCTTAGGCCAGATAGACACAACAGTGCTCCACTGAGCTTGCTGTTCAAGGACACTCAGACTGTCCTAGGCCCAAAGGTATAAGCTAGGGCCTCTAGAGAGATGGAGAAATTGAAGAAAGCTAAAGTTTTAATTGGTGAATTTATGCTGATATGAAAATGGATCAAACCTATAAAAGTGTGAAGTACTCGTGACCTGCTGTCCATCTTGGGGTCCATTTTGGAAGTAGCCTCTGGCTCCCCAGGGTGTACCTTTGAAGGTCTTTCAAATAAATACCTTCCTTCATTCCCTTACTCTTGTCTAGTCTCTGCTTCTAGGTAGCTGGAGAAGGCATAGCTTGAGCTTGGCGAGAACTAGGTAAAATGGAGGCAAAAGAATGAGATGCACATAAGAAAACTATCAAGCTGGAAGGAGGTTAGAGGAAAGCTCATCAGAGATCTATCTGTCTTGGTACCAATCTTAAAGACTGTGACCTCAAAAGTTGCTTTTGGCTAGCTGTATTTGGCTAATTAGTTAATCAATATTCAAACAAACTCTATCATGAAAAAGAAAGGGGGTGAGCTGAAAGGCTGGAGTAGTGGAAATGGAACTTGACTTCAAGCTGCAGACTCATTCACAGTACAGAATAAAAGAAACTGGATTTCTACAAACAGGCCAGATTTCATTCTATGAAAAGGTCAGGAAATAAAAAATTGTTTCATGTTCTAGTGAATCACAGGCTAAATACATGACAACTAGACACAGTCGTATCGTGTCATGTCAATCATGATCACACAGGTGTGGTACAACTGTGAAACACCAGATGTCTACCAGGAAAAATGTTCAGTAAATATCAGCAAGCAGTAGTCCACCACATCTCTGCTAGGATCCTGTGTACAGTGCCTTGCATGGTTCTGCTTATTCATATTCAGGGAGGCTATAGTCAGACTGGAGGAGGTGTACAGTGGAGATGAGAAAATGAGAAGCTGTCCTGTGAGAGAAGACTGACAGCACGATTGAAACCGGGTCAGTGTCTCACACCAGAGTGTATAAAAACACAGCACAGGACAGTGCAGCTATTTCAAAGTGCACTTCCTCTCCCAGCTGAGGTTCTGCACCTCTGACCACCCTCCTTCACTTGCTTCAAGTACTGTTTTCTGTCTTCTGTGAGTGTGTGTGGGAGGGACGGGGATAAAGTATTCAGACTTCCATCAATAGATGTTGGAAATGGGCCTTAACTGTAAGCCCAAATCAAATGCTTTGGAATGTTTGAAGTAACCTTGATGGAACTAGACATATTAATGAAGTGTCCCCTATGTTAGCGGGGTCACATCCCGAATAGCACACTTGCCCATCCAGGCAAAGGTGAAGCCAAAAACAGCAATGAAAATGTCAGGGACTTGGCACTTGGCAATACCCATGAAACCACTGGGCACCTTCCATCTCTCTCACCCCCGTTCTTGTTAAGTGTAATTAGCTGATTAATGGTCTCCCTCCCTTAACTGGATCCCGGGAGCTGTAAGTGGGGTCTGAAATGTTTAATGTGAGCAATGGAAAAGTGAAGTGGATATTAAGATGTTTTAGTTGTAGCTCAGGCTTAAATCTGGCTTGAGACTGATTTCTCATCCCTGCATGAGAAGTGAGATACAGAGAAGATCTATGTCTGAGTCAATAGAATGGATATTTGAGATTTACTTATTTTAAGTTTTAGATGAGACAGCTATTCTGAGTCAGCTGTTTTCACCCTATGGCGGCAATGTCCAGCCAGCCACTCAAATTTGTTTCTCTCCTGCAGAAGTGCAAGAAATTCCACCTTCCACTGAGTGCTGGGGTGCTGACAGATCTGATCAGCTTAGTTATGGGGTTGCTGTTACCTTGACATATGAAATACCTCTCATACGATGAGTCCTCATAGCAGAAAAAACTGCAGTCACTCACAGCTAAGAGAGGCCTTTACGGATCAGACAGATTTAGTGGTGGAGACAACCTAATTTTTCGTACTAAGATGGAGTTTACGCAGAGGATGCATTCCACCTGAATTTGCCATTTTAAAACATCTGGTTTTATTTGAAGATTAGGCTCACCATAGCATCTCAGTCTATTGAAGCCTGTCTGGAGGGGAAAGGAGAAATGTTAACAGTGAGCAAAAGGAGTAGGAGTCCTCCTTAAGGAGGTATCAGACAAGTGCAGGTGAATTCTGGGTCCAGGATTCACATGCATGGAAGACATTTCCGTGTGTACCCTCAGCTGGTTCCACTCTCTTTCCAAGAGATCTGAGGGGCTTATGTCAAGGCTGATTTCAGTGATGGCTGCCAGCTTCAATTAAGAAGTGGGATCCCTTCCAGCCCTGACCAGTTCAGATCATCAGTGTGATGGAGGAGCTATATCAACCAGCAGAGCTGGTCTGGGGAAATAGCTGTTTGTACACGTTTGAAAACACTACCGGTCATTGTGTCACTTTTATTTCTGGGGTAGTTAAAGGCTGCCTATGAGCAACTTCTGATGAATGTGATGGATGCAGCTAATTTCCAGCAAATTGCGTAATTTAATTGGCACTAAAAAATGTTGGGACGCACAGAAAACTGAAAAAGAATTCTTAGCTAAGTACATCAATAACCTCTATTGTATGAAATGTCTCAGATTCTCAGACCTTTCCAGCAGTAGCTGTACTTAAAATTATTAACAGTATTAAGAATCTATTAACTTTATTACAATAACTAAAATAAACAAACAAACAAACAAATAAATAAATAATGCAAGGCTTGAACAACAAAGTTCATGTCACACTTATTTCTCCTAGCATGGTAAACAACGTGCTACCATTTCTGGATTTGAGATAGATGGTTATTTGCTTTCTATTCTTGTACCTCTAATGTAAAACCAGATTAGAGTCTTTCTGAAATATGTCCCTCTTTCTTGTGTTCCACTCTTCATGCTGTTGGAAGTACCCACATAAATGATTTATAATGTAATACTAGTTTCTGAAATGCTTTTATGCCTGGAACTATATAACCTCAGAAGGCTGGGCTGCCGTATTGCAGTGGGTTTAATTTGCAACTACTCTAGTCTAAAATACTGCTGGACCTCTGTCTTGCATAAACAGTTACTTCAAATCTGTAATGATTATGTGCAAGAGTGTGTTTAGAAACAATGAAAAAAATGCATGCACTTCCCTGAAATCTTAAACATAGAGTGGAGAAGAGAGAGTAGAATCTGTACTAATTATTTATTTAAAGATTTCAACAGTACAAAGATGAAAAGAGTTTTGATTCTGTCTAGCACCGTGCCTATGGTTTGAGTAGTCCACTTAGTTTTGCCATCTGTTTTTGCAAGATTTGATGTGAACTGAGCCAAGATTTTAAATAAGAAAGGAGATTATATATGGCTTTGTATAAAAATTTGTGAAGTTTCAAGTACTTCAGATACAAGACCCCCAGAAAATCTGTAGTGTCCTATAGGTTTGTAGTAAGTATTGAGACATGATCTAAGTTTTACTCATCATTAAAAGATCATACAAAGGCATTTTAGTCTGTCTGAGTGAATACGTGGCTCAACAGTGAATGAATGCTTTTCTGAAAATATTGCAGAAGCATACTTCTACCTTTCACTTAGATAGTCAGCCCCTGTTACACAGAACATGAAGAATTATAGTTTTGAACATTTCAGTTAATCACACTCTATTGCTTCTGATTGCTAGGAAAGAGATGCAGGGTCCTACTCTAGTAACCAGCTGTATTATCACCTCAAAACCCTCATACAACTTGGAAAGTCCTTTTAGATGCCCTCTTATGACTGGTAGTTCAGCAATTCATTCCAGATATATTACTGGATAGGATACAGCCCTCACCCTTTCTTTATCCAGCCTACATTATTGAACTCTCTGGTCTCATAAATCCCTCCACTTGTGAAAGAATTCCACTGAGTAGAATTCAACTGTTTCTCCAAAAGGACACATTAAAAAATGGTTCAGTGAAGACTTTGTTCTGCTGCTGAGGAATTGCTCTCCTCATTAGACATTAATTTCTACATTTTTTTGCCTTGATTGCAAACGAACTTTATTTGTACGTTGGAGTGGTGGCTTCATTCTGAGGTCTTGCTCGCAGTGGCAGTTGTTCTACTATGTAACAAGTTTGGAACTGGTCACTCCTCATCTCATTCCTCTTTTCTCACAGTCTGAGCGTCAGTGGCATGAGTGCTGCTTTTTGACTCAGCCTTCCTGTTATCAGGAAGCAGCCCTTCCTTACCTGTTATCTCAACAACAAATTTCTGAATACTGTAAAAAACATATTCAATATAATCCCTCAGATTTCTTTTGTTTCCCCCAAATCTCAGTTGAAATGTATTGCCATTCTGCCTTGATTTAGATCCCCTTCCTTTGTTAGGTATGATTATCCCATAAGATGGTTGAGGATGCAGTTCTCATGGGAGAAATTCAAAGAAAATGAAATCATAAAAGTTCTCCGAGCGTAGCCACAATACACATAGAATGGGAGATTGTTTTTCCTCTACTTTCATATATTCAACTCAGCCTAAATATGTAGGCTGCCTCATTCTTTGTACTGGATTCTGATCACAGCTGGAATGCTAACACTGGCATGTGTTATTGTGGTAAAATACAATTAAGGCATCATTAGATTGAAAGAGAAAATATCACCAGAAAAAAAAAAAAGACACAACTATTTTTCCAGCCTTTTGTTCAGAGAGATTTGTTGTTTTAATTTGATTGATTATCTGAATCATTGTAGTTTTAAATTAGTGTTAAAGAAAATATATTGCTTGGGAGTCTGTACTCTGCATATGGATTCCTAGGGGAAAACTTCCTTTGATATGTTGGTCTTTTCCTTTGGAAAAACCCTTTTTAAGTAACAGAAATCCTCTACTTATTAAAGACCCATCTTATGTGCTCCTCCTTCTTTGCAATAAACCTTTATTGGTTGATTTGTTTCTTGCAGTCTCAGCATTTTGAGGACGTGCCCTTTTGACTTTCTACAGCATTCCTGGAAGTGGCATCTATACAAAATATCTTTTTTTCTCTCAGAATTCATTAAGCCTAAAATGGCTTTGGAATTGCCAAATAAGAGCAGGTGATTTAAATGCTCTGTGCATGGCGGTAGAGGGAAAACATCAGACTCTGGAAATACAGTGATGAGCCTCCACCTCCCTCTGTTCTTATCATCCCAGCCTTCCTCTTTTTCATCCTCCTTTCTCTCTTCCTCTGAACCCTCACTTTTTTCTTCTCTGTCTTTCTACATAAAATTTTATTTTTTAAAGCATCAGCTTTCTGGGGCCTTCACACTTAACAGAGTGACTCTGTCCCCATGGGAAGTTATGCCAGACAGTGAAACAAAAGACACCCTATTACTGCGTCTTCAGTGCTTCACAACACAACAGTGCTTCAGTTGTAGCACAACAAGAAAAGACAATAGAATAAATGAAAAGAAAGGAAAAAGAGAGAGATGGTTTTGGTGTCAAGATAAAAAGTAGAGTGTTGGTGGGCTGAAGTTGGGAAGAATATTTTACATGGAGTAGTGGATTGACCCTGGCTGGATGCCAAGCACAAACTAAAGCCTCTCTCTCACTCTCCTCTGCAGCTGGACAGGGGAGAGAATATACAGCCATTTGTAATGACCCATCCATTCTTCCCACTGCCAGCATCTCTTTTCTCTTCCTTATTGTCACTCATTAGGTACTCACTACTCATCTTCAGCTAAAAAATCGTTCTGGTTCTGTTTTCTCTTCATTACCTTCCCTCCATTTCTGCCCCTTGCTTTCTCCTTCTGCTTCCCAGGCTGCACCCTAGTTAGTTAGGTGTTTTCTGGCTGTGTGAGCTCCGTAGATCACCGCTTGCTCTCCTTTTCCCCACTCGGGCTGATGCTCATTTTCTTTAGGATATTTTATGGCACTCTGGCGGTATGCTGCAGCTCTGAAGTGGAAGTGTAATTGATGCAGGAAGAGATTTTCAAAGGAACAAATGCTGGGTGTCAGACTCTTGATGACTCTTAATGGAAGCTTGGTTCCTGATTCATGTTTATGCTTTTGAACACGTCCCCCATGCTTTTTAGATTGTAAAACACTTTCAAGAATCACTGAGAATCAGATGCACCAGAGTTTCTTTTGACTTCCCAGGATGAACTTTCTCTAGGGCTAGCCAATAAATTCTCTACTCTGCTTCTGTTAGTTTTATTCTCTGAGGTCAAATTCAGAAATAATCTCAGTTGGTGGGTATGTACCTGCATAAGAAAAATAATCAAACTAAATTAGAATTTCCAGATTTCAAGTAAAGAACTTTTCATTTGTGTGGAGGCTAGTGTGTAAATTATCTTTCTTTCCATCAGGATAGAAACATTAGCAAATAAAGGAGGGTTAAGGAGAATTTCCATCTGGATGTTGGAGGAAACAGTGAACCAGGGTGAAGAAAAAGCAGAGGTACTAATGTCTTCTTTGCCCCTTGAGCTGGAAAACAGGGTGGGAAACAGCATGAAGCCCCCGTAACCCAAGGGGGCGTGGTCAGTGACTTGCTATGCCAATTAGACACTCAGGAGTCTATGGGGCTGGATGGGATCCACCCAAGGCTATGGAGGAAGCTGCTGGAAGGGCTCACCAAGCCATTTTCTGTCAGTTGCCTGGCTAACCAGGGACGTCCCAGACAACTGGAGGTTAGCCAACATGGCACCCATCGAGAATAAGGATCAGAAGGAGAATCTGAGGAACTACAGGCCTGTCAGCCTGACCTCGGTGACAGGAAAGGATTCAGAAACACATCATGACTGGTGGGCTGCAAATCCCAGGAAACAGAGGCTTCCAGTGTAGGGGCTCCATTCAACACCGTTTCTACCCTACTGCCAAAACCAGTTTAAAATCCTATTTTTGCAATAAATTCCCCTGCATTTTTTAAAAGATTAAAATGTTTATGAGTAACCACATTAAAATTAAGCCAACACAGCTTAGCTTTTGTTGCCAAGATTCTCATTTACAGTGGGATTCCTTTAAGATCTCTTTGTGTGGGCAGTGTTGCAAAGCGCAATTACACTTCATTATTACTCACCTTAAGTTCCTTATTGCACCAGAACAGTAGAAAAGCATTATTGTGAAACTACAAATCCAGCCAAAGTACTAAAAATACCCAATTCCTATTTGCATAATGGACAATTTCCCCATTTTGTCAATATTAAAAGACAACTTCTTTAGCAACTTCTTAAGGATTCCTTTTAGGAAGAAAGCAGTACCAAAACTATCAGTGTAAATAAAAACTTGGCCCAGCATCTACATGGGTTTTTTTCACATTTCTGATTTAATCAGAGGAAGATGGTAATAAAGCCCCTTTTCAATTAAATCTGTTCTAGTAGATTGACTGTGTGCTTGTACATGCGTGTGTGAACAGCACCTGATGTTTCAGGAGCTCCACAGTCTGGCTCCTGGGGGCTTCTCACTGCCATGACCATGATAGGATGAGGACAAGGGTTATTAAAACAGGGCTGACTGAAGAAGTCTCAAAAAGAGCTCTTGAGTTGTCTCGCTTTTTTAATCCAAACTGGTGATTCTCACAGCAAACCTCACCCTTCTCAGTTATCTGGAGTAGTAAAATTTTTAAAACAGCCTTAAGAAACTAGAAATTATACTTCTTTTATAACTGAAAGTATAAAGTTGCCATTCAGAAGTGTGATATGTCTCCAAGTGCAGGAAAAGGTCTGTCTAAATGACTCCTGACAGATGTTTGTCCAGCCTATTCTTCAAGGACCAGTAGATGTTCCACAACTTTCCCAGACAACCTATTTATTTCAGCAGTTGATTATCATTACTTTTAAAATGTTTAATTTGTCTCTTCATTGTTACAGCCTGAGATCTTTACTTGTCGTCTATCTATGACTGAAAAAGGTTTCTTGGTTTCCTCTCTGTGCCAGACTTTTAGCAGGTCTCTCCTCAATCTGTTTGTCTCTGGCATGAGCTCACTCAGTTTTTCCCACAGACCATGATCTCCAAGCCTCTATCAGACTTACTGCACCCCTGTGAATTCTCTGGAGCCTGTATGTTTTCGCAAATGGGGGAACAAAACTTGGCAGAGACCCTGTCTATGCCTAAGAGACAATGAAGGACAGTCACACTCTCTTTACTGTTGACTTTGCCAATAAAGTATGTTTCATTGAAGCAGTATATGGCCAGGGAGTTTGAATCTTACCACTGTTTTGTGCAAGTTAAACCTGATTCATACCAAATTAATCTTCTGCTGGGTTTATAAATCTGGGTTTTAGGTCTTTCCTTGGAAGACCAATTCACGGCACAGAAGAGAAGAAGAAAGCTGGAGATGAGAAAGAGCAAAGGTACATAAAAAATATTGTTTCTGTCCAACAGTTTGAGTTGGATAAATCCCTGTTAATTAATCAAACCTTATGGTCTTGATCCTCTGATAATTATTTATTAATATGATATATTAATATTCGACATCGCAGTTTGAAATGCTGGCTGAGGCTTCTGCTTGACAAGCTATGAGTTATCAGGACCTTCAGGTCCTTCTCCACTGAGCTTCTTTCCAGTGGGTCAGCTAATGGTTTTATGATAGCATTCTCCATTTTTTGGTACTCCTCTCAAGATCCCTTTAGAGACCATGGGAAAAAGCAACAGGTGTGGTTTGTCTGATGTATTTAAGATTCCTATTCTGAGCAAGGTAACTGTGTCCTATAATTGCCTGCTTCTTTCCTTTGGGCAAAATGGTACCTTGGAGTTAGAAGCTGGAATGTAAATGTCCAGATGAATCCAAATAATTCAAATACACTGGTGAAAGACATCTAAGCTGACCTTAGAGCTGTGGACCTGAGTTCCTCCCTACCAAAGGGATTTCAGTAAAATTCCTGTCTGAAGACTGGCCTGGACTTTATGAAATATATTAATTCTCATCATATTGGAATCCTTCTGGAAATGTTTATACCTGCAATGAAATGTATTTTCTTGGAAAGTAAATCCATTTTAAAAGGAGGAAGCCTAGCAAAATATGCATGGCACCCACTTCACCCCACCCACATTTAAGATCTGCGTTAATCCACTTTGTGAAGGGCTTTTACTTTTTTCCTAAGGAAAAAGACTTTATACTAACAAATATAGTAAAGGTTCTTTTATTAGGTCTTTATTTAGGTTCTTTAAAAAATATTCCCCCAGCCCACTACAATCACAGCAGCCAATTACAGTGTCCCCAAGTGCTCCTGAATCTCAGTGTTCCTGAATAATGAATTGTTCACACTGCAGTTAAATGGAATTTTGAGATCACAAATTGTAGTGATCTAGTGTAAGTTTTTTTCAATATATCAGGAGTTTTTACTATGAGTTCTCTCCTTTTTAAAGAAAATTGTGGATTTTTAAACAGTACGTCTGGATTAGAGAAATTGATTTTGCCATCTGAAAATTTTGAGTAATCCTATTTCAGCTGAAAATTTTAGATGAAAGCATTTCAAATAGAGGTTTTATGGAATATTCTGGTCTGTGTGAAACTCTAGCATTTCAGTGTCTTCTGAGAAAAAATACCTGAAAGTGTAGGAAACTTCAGCTTTATGAGTTCTATTTTTAAAACAGTTATAATTTCTATGTTTCTTATATAAATGACTTTAGCTCTATATTTCTAAACCATGTAACACAATCAGCATTTAAGCAACACTTCCACTGATTTCACATATTGAGAATATCAATGTATTAAAAATCTTGCTTTGGTTACTTTCTTTGTCACTGAATCTGTCTGACTTCAGTGGTAGAAATACTCCTGGATTCCATCAGACATGGAAATTTTACTGTATTTTTGTTCACCCTTGTGTCTAAGTATACAAAAGAGTGTCTAGAACAAAAGAGTGATCCATGAGGATTAGAGAGAGATTTCTTTTCTTTTTTCTACTGACCTTAGCCTATTGCTCATAAAAAAAGGAGTTGTTTTCCCTTTTAATCTGAAATGGGAATACAGAATGTATGGCAACATGCTGTGCTTCTGCAAGATACAGAACCCTCGTAGTGAGTGTATTAACCAGGGCTTCACTTAAACAATGTTCTGTTAACAAGACATTAACAAGGAGTAACAGTTTTATGAGCTATCCTGCCCCAGCGAATTACATACAGCAGCTTTGGCACAGATAATGACATAGATTTGTGAGTGGGAGTTTACATTTCCATTAAAGGTTTAAAAGGGTTCACTAGTCCAAGCTGGTGTTCTTTGAAAATATCTGAATTATACAACAAATGCAGAAGAAAGATCAGTTATTAATAACTGTCCTGAAAAATTAAAACAAAACTGTGAAATGATAGCTGTACAGCTATGTACAAAATGCAAAGAAGTCATTCAGATGCAACTTAGCATCTGCAACTCAGCAATGCTAAATGATGCAGTTAGGACAATTTCCTTTTAACTTTCTTGATAATCTACATTTTCCCTTGAAAGTCTCAGTTCCTGGAGTCACAAGATTACACAAACTTCATAGCCATCATGGATAAAGAGGAAATTTCTAGTCCTTGACTAGAAATGACTTTAGGGACTGGAAGAGTTGGAGTCTATAAACAGTAATATGTCAAGGAGCAGAAGGCAAAATGAAAGACTCAAGCACAATTTATTTGCATCTAATATACAGCATTTCATAAATTTCAAAATAATATGCAATATTGTTTTTAAAATTTCATCAGGATTCTCCCAGCTGTCACGAGTCTGCCGTGGCAGGTGGTATTTTAGAGCCTGGAAGAAAGCAGAGGATACAATAGACTTGTTTAAAACAGACGTGGCAAGCCTGTAGCAAGATGTGCTTGCTATATGTCCCTGTATACATTACTAGCATTTTTATACAAAGCAGAGGATTCAATTAAATGGTGCTCTAGCTCTTTGAAGGGAATACAGAGTTGATTACTCAAACCATTATGCCCTCAGATATGCGTGCTGAATTCCCTTTGTGCCCAATGCATATATAAAGCCCTGAGCACATGGGAATTTTGAGGTTAAATTGCCATAAATATTTATGGATACAAGTAATAAAAGTAGCCTTTCAGATCTTAGATTTCATTCAGGTGATGACTCCAAACGGATATTGCATTTGAAAGCTGGAATTTGATAAAAGAGTATTTTCTCCCATCTTTTACCTCTCTTGTCTATTGATTGTGAGCTGTTTGCTGTAAGGGCTGTCCTTTATTAAATAACTCTACATTGCCTAGCACAATAAAACCTTGACTTCTTTTTTTCTATAGTCTCTAAACACCATTGCAATGCAAATAAATAAGTTCAACATCATTCATTTCTGCAGCAAGGACAGCTAGTTCCCTTCACTGCAGGAATGACTGAAGGATGTTTATATTAATTCAAAAGACACTGGAGTTTCTCTTGGTCTAAAATATGTGCGCGCGTGTGTGTGTGTGTTGGAATAGGATCTGTGATAGCATAAGATGGTTTTTCTTCTTGGATGAGTAAAAATGAGAACTGAATGGTCAAATGAACGTACCCAGAGTGCAGATGTTCGGGCTGCAGGGATATCTCAGCTTGGGCTCAGACAAAAAACATGTGAATGGTCCTATAGCTCAGTGATAACCTGGAATATTGTTCAATTGACTTGCAACTCTGTGGGAAAGAGTGTTGACTGGTAAATTCAGAGCTGTCTTTAACTCGTACAGATTCCTCAGGTGTATGACTCTGACCATTCCTCAGAGAGCTCAAGAAGTTTGTGATATTTATATGCAGAATTCATACATTCGCCCTCAAAACCTATTCTTTCTTCTCCTCAGTTATTACCTGAACTGCCTGGTATAAAATAAGCTAAATCCATCCTACTGAAAGCACTATAGATTGTTTTTGAGAGTACATTTTGCATGCACTGTCTGCCAAAGGTGCTTCTGGTGTTGGAATGAACTTACTGCTGTATGCATATAATAGTTTCTTTTCATGTTTGTAATGTGCCATTGAGTTATGGTGTTAGCTGATGGAAAAAATCCACTACGCTGTTGCTAAGTAAAAGATAATAGATTTTGATAAGCAAGAATAAGTAATGGCCTCTTTTTTTTTTTTTTTTAATGATCCTTTGTCACTTATCTGCCTTTTATTTAAGTGGCTAGCAGCAAGTGAGAAATTTTTGACTGTGGATTTATTGCAAGATGTGGACTGGGGAGACATAGCTTGAGGTTTTAATTCAGATTTTTTTTAATTCCAAAGCTCCTACAATTTATTTGGTCCTCTTGAGTGATCTGCTGCCATCCGAATTAAAAAATTTGTTTTGTCCCAGTGAGAGAGAAGGAGTAGAGTAAGAACTCATGACAGAATGCTTGCAACAGCAAGAACTGTCCAGTCAGAGCGGAGTAACCCAAGCTCTACTTAGGCTACAACACTGACTTAACTCATCATGCCATGTAAGTGCTCTCTTCTTCTGCTGTTTCCATAGAAGATGAGAATAGTAAACTATGTAAATGAGCACAATCCATCAACTCCACTAGTGAATGCAAGTTTCCCCAAAATTTGGGATTAAGTCAAAGAGCTGCCAACTAAAATTGATAATTCTATCATCTTGAAAGGAAATTTATAGAGACATAAAAAGTGAAGCTGGAGAAAATAACAAAAGGTCCCTTAGTTTACTATCTTGCTTTCCTGAGGATGAATTAATATCTACTTAAATTGTTCGTGACAGATGTTTGTCTAGACTGTTCTTTAAGTGTTTGAGTATACAGACACTTCTTTCTCCTTATGCAGTTTGTTTAGGATCTTTCTTAAATTTTATATTTCAGAATTTTTCCTAATATTGAGACTTACATCCTTCCTGCAATGTAATCCTGTTTCTTTTCATCCTGTGAATAAGTGAAAGAAATAATTTATGCCATGTGATAACATGTATGGAGATTGCACATGAGAAAATAAGACACCACTTTGCAATTCCCAGTGGAGATGCATCGGTACTCAGGAATGATTTATTACATCATTGCTGGCTGAGCAAGTCGAGAGCTTGATTGAAGAGGGCCATCAGAAACTGAAAAAGGAACTTCTGGAAGGAATTTACCACAGCTCTCCAGAACCAACATGAGTCTCTGCCATCAGGAGCAGGCGTCCCCCAGCCAGGGAAAGAGGATACCCTCCACGAGGTAACCTCTGGTTTTTCCTTCAGGACTATGGAGAAGACATGAGGAAGTGGGATGGAAAACCCACCTCCTCCTTAGCAGCCCGGATACATGAACTGAACAGAGGGACAACTACCACAAGAAGCTCATCTAGAGTCAATGCTGCCCCAGTCTCTCGTGGACAGAATACCAGAAGGTATAGAAATGATAATATGACTGATCCACTTGAAGGGACCTCAGGAGCATATTCCCCAGAGGGGAGCAATGTGTACTATGACCAGGATTAGAGGGGCCCTGCCTCTAGCCAGGTAGAGGAAAGGGACAACCGGATCTATTGGACTGTGTGGATCCGATGGCCTGGCACGTCTGACCCACAAAGATATACAGCTTTGGTTGACACCGGCGCTCAATGTACTCTGATACCATCAAGGTATGTGGGAGCGGAACCCATTTCTATTTCTGGGGTGACAGGCTGTAGCGGGTTCAGTTCGTAACCGGGCAGAAACACCAATTTTGTGTAGTAGGTTGGTTCACAATTGTCCCTTCTATGAGATAAGAATAGGGAGGAATTGCAAAAGCAGACACCAAACTTCAAGGAATATAAAGAAGTTTATTGCTAAAACTAAAACTAGAAAGAGAGTAACAAGGAATTGAAGCATAAACCCCCTTATTCCCTCCAGCACCTCCCCCAGTTTATCCAACATAAAGACACAAACTGAGAATCATTTCAGTCTGTTCACCACTCTGTAGCAGTCTTTCATCAGGTCATGTAAGGAGAGGAGTCTCTTTTGCCCCCGCTATGGAACTTTACCACAAGAAAAATCTCATGGCTTCAACATCACGGCACAACAGCTGCCCAGGGTGGGTTACTGTTGGCAAGTGTGAGTCCCTTTCCCTCAATGACAGCTTTTCCACAACTGGTTTTGAGGGTTCACGTTTAGCTACTGCGGTATAAGTTTAAGGACGAGCAATTCCAGGAAAACAAGAGTTCTCTTCATCCATCCCTGGGATACCCCCCTCTCTATAGAGAGAAAATCTTGGGAAAACAAAACCGAGAGCCCTTCCGTAGGTAATTTCTCCCCTTGGAGCAGGGGAATGAGGTGGCCCCTCCTCACTGGGCCTTGTTCGCCTCAGTGCGAAGAAGTCCAGAAAGGAAGAAAAGAGAGGAAAAAATCCAAAACAGAGGTTCCCTTCTGCACCTCATCTATCCATGGTAGCCCTCTCGCTTGTGGAACAGAGGTATTCTCATTCACCTCATCTATCCACATGGAACAGAGGTCTTCAGGTTCACCTCATCTATTCATTGTAGCACAGACAGTTGGAAAGCTCTACTCCCCCCACAAGCTTATCATGAAATTTCAAGGGAGTCTCATATGTATATCTTAGTCCATCACCATAGCTTACAAAAAAATTTCAGCTTCCAGCATCTCCTCTGACTCTTCTTCCTAGGCCTCATCCCTTCCTTCTGTGTCTTTGCCTTTCCTGGGAAAGGATTGGTCATTGAAGGTTTCATCTCTCCGGGGAAGAAACTTACAGCACTGAAGGGGTTCATCCTCCCATACCAGAACCTCGAAGCTGCTGGCAGGTTTCTGTCGGCAGCGGCCAAAGCTGGTCTCGGTGTAAGGTTTCAAAGTTTCATCTCGGGGGCAGGAGCAGAGGGGAGGGGGCCATTTCAGCCCATCCAGAGCGGGGGCTGAGGCGAAGCAGGGTTTTTCTCGCCATTGCCATCCAATTAGTCAATACACGCATGTTATGTTTCCACTTGGAACTCTGAGGATTCCATTCTTGCTAATGGAAAGGTATTCTTGGTTTGTTTGCATCGCAAGCAACTCACTGGGAAAGCAAAGATCAGACCAAACACTTGATTTTGTTTTGCATTTAATTTGCCCTGACCTTTGGCGAGCCACCTCCCAGGCCGCGCCCTGGCTCCCGTTTATATAGGCAGCCTAGGCCCCCCCACCGCCGGCGGCAGCCAATGGCAGTCCAGAGCCGACGTTCCTTCTTGTGAGGGACGGGGCCCAGAAAGCGGAGGAGCCACCTGATTGTCCGAGAAGCGGAGGGTTTGTGACCTCACGGCCCAGGATTTACCAAAACTGGGAAAAACGAACCCCTCCTTCACACCCGCGTGGGGCACTGAGCAGTGGCCATTCTTTCTCGGGGCCGGATGCGCGAGGGGATTTCCCCTCCAAAATGTCCTGCGTGCTGAGCGCAGCACAGCTCCTGCTCCGATCTTGAGCTCTTGATTCTTTTACATTTCTATCGTTTGATTTCATCCTGCCCTTCATTCCCCGCGGGACGCAGCAGAGAACGGCTTTAGAGCTCCATCAGTCCTTGGCCCTGGAGGGCTTATTCGGAAGCCCTGGGGGAGCTCAGGCCGTGTCAGCCTCGCCTTCTGCCCAGGTTTTGCATTCCCGCACTACAGAGCAAACCGTTTCTGTGACTGCGTCCAGGCGTGTCCCAGACAAAGGCATCCGTGAGGCCGAGCGCGGGCAATGAACCGTTTGTGTTCCCTCTCGGTGCAGCCAGGAGTGTGCCCGGATCAGCTCCTGCTGGATGAAAACCGGGTACTGTTCTGTGAGCGGTCCTTCAGTCTCGTGCTCATCTCTACTCCCCCGTCTGCTTTTGAAGTGGCACTCTGGGCCTGTTCCATTCTGCTTCCCTCTCTTTCCGTAACCCACGTTCCAGACGTTTTTCCGAGAGCTTCTCCAAGGCCTTCCTAGCCTCCCACTTCAAGGAAGGTTGGTTTTGCTTTCCCGCTCTGGCTTCAGGTGTGGGAGTTTCTTGGGGCAGTTCATCATGAGAAGGTATCCCAAAATCATCTTTTTTGAGCCCCAGTACTTGTTCCTGTATCCTTCAGGCCCAGCAGCTGGGAATCTTGTGTGTGTGTGTGTGTGGTGGGGGAGGAAATTGGCTTTATTAGTTCAAAGCCCCCACCCAGGTTGTTCTGCTCTCTGCTGCCTGTGCCCTGGGCGCTTCCATCTGTGCTAGGGAAAAGGTTTTCTCTTTCCTTTTGGTTTATCTGTTCTCAGCTTGGAAAAGGTGGTGACCGCCCTGAGCATCCCCCGGCATGACATGGACAGAGAACCCCCTGGCCCCCAATCATTCCCCAACAGGAGGGGCCTCAAGACCTTCAGGACTGCCCAGGTAGGAGAGGGACAGAGACAGCCCCGGGCCATCCCTGCCCCTTGCCCCAGCTGCGGGCCGGGGGGTCTGTGGCCTCCTGTGCCATGGGGAGGGCGGGGGCTTTGTGGTTTGTTTGCATCGCAAGCGACTCACTGAGAAAGCAAAGATCAGTCCAAGCACTTGATTTTGTTTTGCCTTTTAATCTGCCCTGACCTTTCCGAGAGCTCCTCCAAGGCCTTCCTTGCCTCCCACTTCAAGGAAGGTTGGTTTTGCTTTCCTGCTCTGGCTTCAGATGTGGGAGTTTCTTGGGGTAGTTTATCATGAGAATGTATCCCAAAATCATCTTTTTTTGAGCCCCAGTACTTGTTCCTGTATCCTTCAGGCCCAGCAGCTGGGAATCTTGTGTGTGTATGTGTGGTGGGGGAGGAAATTGTTTTTTTTTTTGTTCGAATGTGGTGATGCATTTTCCTTTGAATGGTTTGTTCTGTTTCCCCGTTTTAAAATGTATGGTATATTCCTCCGATGTTACCCTTTACTATTATCCCTCCCATGTGAGACTTTCATTGGTTCAAGCCTTGGGCTTGGGCGCCCTTTGAAACTGTGTCCAGAAGTACTGGGTTCTCTTTCTGCTTGGGTTTTCTCCCCCTTTCCTTCCCTGTTCCCTCTCCCTTCCCCCCTCCCTCTTTGCCGGTGCTGGACCATTAATAAACTCGTCCTGACTTCACCATCAAGGCGATACTGTGTTTCTCTTACGGCTTGCTGCTGCCTGCAGAGGCATAGCCCAGAGACACTGTGGAAGCCTCGATAAGCTGCTGCGCCTCTTCTTTCCAGGGACCCACCGAGGACTATGTTGCCTCTCAGCCCCCTGCCGCTGTTAACTGGGGAATAGGCAGGGGGTTCCTTCGGCAGTGGAATGCTGGTTTCTGCTGCCTTCCCACATTTCCCTTAACTCTACTACATCCAGGCCTCAGTACTAAAAAATATGGAGGCGCAGCAATATATCAAGTCGCACAGGCATGAGCTGCGAGTAAGTTTTAGCCTTAAGAAAGCTGCTCTTCATTTTAAGTGCCTTAAGCACTGAGAAACTGTATTAGTAGAATTTCTGATTAGTAGATGCTCTCTCTGCTCTCTACTGCTTTAATTGTAGTCTTCCTTATGAAAAAAAGTTATACATAAAAAATTATAATTCAGGGCCAGTGTAAGAGCTGCTGAAATCAGTGGATTTGTTTTACACTGACTTTCATTTTGTTTTGCAGCTGAAAAATGAATTAATTTTCAAAGTAAGAAGTGAGTTAATGCTGTCACATGGCATGAGAGTGTACCTCTACCATTACACTTGACAATTATGTCTGATGTTTTCTAGAAGTTTTTAAAATGGAATTTGCTTTCTTTTTCTTCAAAGGGTGAAGGAAGTTTTCCATTGATTTAAACCAAAATCAATACCTTACTTTGCCATTAATTTTCTTGAGATCAATAGGTCATTTCTGACTTAAAATGTTGTCATAGAAATGTAGGCCTGAATGTACATAGCAGGCCTACTTTTCTTAGTCCATGGGTTCCATGTAAGTGTAACTTCACTGAGCTTTTTCTTTATCTACAGCATGTAAATAAGCAATGACCTGTAGCACTCCTCCTCATCCCAGACAATGGGTGCTCATTACAGGGAACAAATGATCAGAGGAGTCAAATGCAAAGGCCGCAAATTCATGTGTACTTTTTCTGACCATACAGACTTGAAATAAGACAGTAATCTGTGCCTCAAACATTTTTGCTCTTTATCTATTTGTGGGAAGGATGTGTGCTGTCAATTGATGTAAATCTTCCCCTCTCACAGCTGGGGTTTCAAAATCAAAGAGCTGCTTGTGCACTGTGCTTCATGATTCTTTCCAGAAAAATCTATCCCTCAGTCTTTGCCACAGAAAGAGGTCGATCCTACTCTCTCATATGGCCCTGACTCAAAATGACATGACCATGTAGCTATGTAAGTGTATGAGTATGTCACAGCCCCAAACTACACCTCCTGTCACTTTGAAGCAGAAGAGAGAGCATTTAGAAACTCAGTTCCAAATTATTTTTCAGTGACTCTGCGTTAAATATCCTTCGAAACACCCTTTCGTTCACATGAGAGGATATCTGATGTCTTGGGAAGAAGTCACTAGTCTTTCATAGCCTGTCTTCATCCTGGTCTAGCACACACACAAAGAAAGTTAACTCAAATGATAAGAGTCTCTACATAAAATTGGTAGTGGCAGAACAAATCATCCCCTTCAAGAAACCCAACTAGAAAAATATAAGGCTGACAAATCAGAATATGGCAACAAAAAGACTTTCAGTCAGATATCCCAGAGTAACAAACACAATATAGAGACTGCTCCTTGAATCCATCTTACAAAAAATATGTGCTTAAAAGATGTGCATCTTTGGCACCATGGTGCTCCTTGATGGCTTCAGTTGTGTAAGGATAGGTAATTTAAAAAAGACCACGCTGTCTACAGAGTCCAGAGAGCAGCCTTGATTACTCTGGAGGGACTGCTCAACCAAATGCATTTTATTCTTTTTCTCTGGGCTGAGATATCTTTTCTAAACATCTCCAATCATCTGCCAAAAGCTATGAATTCATGACAAGAGACATATAAATCATCATCTTGGGTAAGGCCTTTGTAGAGGAACTTATACAACCATACGAGGGTAGGAACAATGTGATGACACAGACAAAGATTCACAAGTGGAATCTGCCAGTCTGGCACATTTTCCACCAGCACTAATTTACCCTTCCTCTAAACTCTCTGAAACTACATGTGGATGTCTGGAGGGTGCCAAGGAGCCCTAGCAGCTGGAAGGAACTGCAAATTGCAATAGTTTTTTTAGTAGTCACGTGAAAGTTTGGATTTTCTTGGACTCCCTCTCTCATATCCACCCTTGGCGTGTACTCTCTTTGCAATGTGTACGTTACTTGGGAATCACAAAGTTTGCCTGGTAGTGAGTGCTTTCCCTGGTACTGAGCCTGCATGTCTGGCAGCCCGGTAGCAAAATTGCAGTTTCCTTCCTGTGTGAGCATGCTGAATGAGGCCTCTGCTGCTCCTGCACTACTTCCCCTCAGGTGCCAAGCTTCCTTCTTGTACTTCAAAATGTTAACAGCTGTTATGCAGGAGCTGCTTAGTAATAGGACTAGCAAAGCCTTGAATTAGTTTCCAATATACTGAATCAAGGAGAAAGAAAAACAAAGGAACAAGTGGAATATTTGTTTAGGATCAGCAAACAATGACTAACTCTTCCCAGGCATTTAGGTCCAGACTCCCAAAAGGATTTAGTACTAACTTCCATTAAAATCAATTTGGATTAACTACTTTTTTAAAAATTCAGACTTTCTAAAGTAAGAACTTCACAGCAAGGATCAGTGTTTTCAGACACACTAAATTCAATCAAAGTTGCTGCAGGAAGAGTATTATAACTAGAGTTACTGTTGGGGCTGTTACAGAAAATTATTTATGAAGATATTTCCATCACTGACAGAGTGACAGCGCTCTCTCTTGATTTCTTTATTGTCTCATTTGATTTCATATCAATCCCAAGAAAGTCAAAACACATAGATCCACAATGGGTAATTTTTTAGGGATATGAAAAGAGAGTGAGAAATAGAAGGGTGGATGTAATCAAAATATTAGAGAAGAAAAATAGCCTTGTTTTTGAGAAGACTAAGTATCTGCAACCATGTAACCATTAGATGTTCCTGTTGACAACCCACACTTGCAGTGACATTGATTTTCTAGGATTCAAATGATGTTAAACATTTGGTGTTTCTCTCATTCAGTTCCTGAAATTTAAAAATCCTCACCACTGTTTTTGGGAAAAGGCCCTGGCAATTCCCGGAGCTGCTGTGTTGTTCATCTGCATATTGCGGCACTGAATAAAAGAAAAATTGTGAGAAAAGCCATATGTCAACATGAAAGTGTTGGTAAGGCCTAGGCCATACTTCCATTGCTCTTCGGTTATACTAGAAATATATATATGACCAAAAAAGTATTTGTCCTGCATTAAATTCAGTACTATTACCCTCAGCTCTGAAGTCTGAAGGGTCCTTCTCACTGTTCTGTCCTCCGAGAAGACAAATTTTTTCACATTTTTTCCTCAGTTCTGACATACTCTGAATGCTAAGTGTAACACAAGAGCTGGGCTGGCTCTGAAAGACAGAGAATATCTGCTCTTCTCCTCCAGAGATAAAGCATTCACAAGATAAGAGGAGACAGCAGAATGTGTTCATCTTGTCAAACGACGCTTTAACTGGAGTACAACTTCTTAACTGCTGTGTTTGTACAAATTTAGCATATAGAGTGATACTGGCAAGCACTCCTGGAAATTTTCTGAGCTCTTACATGTACAGCGTATCTTTCTTCTCCCAACATGTTCTTGGGCACTCTCTCTGCAGCAAGAAGCAGATCAATTTATTTCAATGCTATGGTTCAGGTCTTTAATTTGCTACAGTGATGGCTAGGCGTGACAGAAATCACCATCAGTCAGATTCTGTTCCATACAAAGCAGTGAGGGCACCACCCTGCAAAAGATCACTGAATCATTGTCAAAGAGACCTTTGAAGTAAGGGAGTGGTGTGGCATGGAGCTTTGGCTACTTACACAAGTCAAATCTGATGGAATTGCTATGAGCATATTAACGCAGATTTGGTTTTCTTCATACTGTTTATATCCTAATCCACTTACAGTCTGTATCCTTAAAGTCATCATGAGCACCTTGCGGTATTTTCTATCTCCCTCTTTACCAGGCTAGACAGCAACACATGCAAATGAAATATAATGGCACAATATTTGAGACAAAACTTCAAAAACAAGTCAGTGAATACATGCAACCTATTACCACTGCATAAGCCTTTATTCCCCTGGGCAATTCTATAAATATCAGCCTATTTATTTCTCATTTAGCTCAATGTCACTGAAAGTGAATCAGACCCTTAATATTGTTTCATATATTTATTTATGCTGACCACTTCAGTTATCAGTCTCACTTTCACAGCAAGCCAGGATCTTTGCTAATGCTGGATCTCTAACATGAGGAAGGCTGAGTCAGGAGTACATTAGAAATTCCTGGCATCCATATAACCTGCTTCCTGGCAAGGATCTTGTGACACCTCTAAACCTTATCTGTCTCTGTAAAACACTGTAGGGTAGATTGACACACTGTTAATTAAGGTATATGATCTGTGTAGTCTCTGTAGTTGGTACAAGCCACTATGTGTGCAGTTGTTTAGAAGAGGAAAAAGCGTCAGCTGGATGAAATCAGAGCAGTTAAATATTTATTCACAAATGTAAAATATAGACAACCCAGCAAACCTACAGAGCAGCTGTAAATAACATGCCAAAGAGAAATGGGCCCCTAAATACTTGTGGTTGAAAGGTATCAGTGTCCTGTGCAGCATGAGAGAAGGTTGCTGCTTCTTTTTAACATCTAATTGAAAAAAAAGCAAGAGCTCTTGAATCAGAGCTTCACAGCAGAGATTACAACCCAAACTATCTGTATACATGACAGAAAGTGTGTTTTCTCCCTAATGGGCTTCAGTTTTTGCTTGGCACATCCTTCAATAAGAGGCAGAGAGTGCTGTATTTTGACAGTTTTGGCCTGCCATGAGTTTCATAAGGTAAAGTGTTGCTGAAGAAATAAGATGCAAAAATCTAATGCTCTACAGCCCTTAAAAGAGTTCAAAATGCAGGTGTTGTATAAGGAAAGGACTACAGAACTTGACAAGAAATAGGCCTGAAAACTGACAGTAACGTCAGAGGCTGCTGTTTCTGAGGACTGGTTTTGGTGGAGATTTGTGGAGACACAGGTCTTGAATAGCCTGAGTGATGTAAGAGAAACAAGATAGAGAAACACTTCAGCACGACACACCAGATTTTAAACTGGTTTCAGACAAAAACTCAGTACATTCCTGTATACTACACGCATACATAGACAGATGTACACACTCAGAATATTGATATCTCTGCCAATACCTGCAGATCTATAGCTACTTCTGTCATATATCCTCTGTACAACCAATCTCCCAGTTAATACCCTACTTTCTTGCAATATCTCTAAAAAAAGAGAAGTATCTTGGAAATCTCTTAGTCTTCATTTATTCACACATACAGAATTTCCTATACCTTTGTCAGGGTTTGACCCTGGAAGCAATGCCAGTGCCCCATGAAAATATATTTTTACTAATAATGGCTGTGAGATGTGATCAGGAACAGAGCAGAGCAGGCTCAGACTTAGAAATAGGGAAAAAAAATTATTAATTTACACTAAAGGAAAGAAACACACAGGAAACAGAATGAAAACTCTCTGAAACATTCCTCCTCCTCCCAACTTCCACCCTTCACACAATCAGACAAAACCTTGGATTTCCTGATCAGTTAACAATACTCAAATAATCAATTCTCAGTCCATCAAAGAAGAGAGGAGTCTCTCTTGTAACCCATAGTGTCCTTCCATGTCTGGTGCTCTCACCACCATCCATGGACCGAAACTGCCCTCAGGATTCAACGATGCTTCGCCAAGTACCACAGGCTCCTTTTTTGGGACAAACAGTCCCCCCCATTTTAGAACCCCTGGGGCCGAGGGTTCCTTCTGCTCCGAAGAGAGGGGGCACGACCACACCCTCTTCCTGGTC
>WEIT01022423.1:36248-67919 GCA_013389985.1 Dryoscopus gambensis
TCCTCTGGGATTCTCTCCTTTATCTCCCTATGTTCTCAGAGGTGACAAATCTCTTCAGTGGCCATACCAGGTGTCAATATTCAATCTGACCACTGATTGGTTTGACTATATCTTCCTTAAAAAACTCACTTCCTTTCAAACCAGGACAACCTTAAACTCATTTATGCAAAAGATAAGAGCACTTATTCTTTTCTGATCTTTTATTAAAATAGTTCCTCAAAATCTTGCAGTATTTTACTTCTTTTCATAACAAAATATTGACATGACAGCAGGCTTTATTTCTTGAATGCAATCTGAAAAGAAAAGATGCTATCTCTGTAAGCAAATGAACATTATTTGTTCAATGACCAGCCAAAAAAAAAAAAATTAGAGAGGTTGACCAGGTCTGCTGGCTTAAGGATTTTTCCCACTCAAGACCCATTTCCCTAAGTAGCTCTATGTGGTGGTTCTGCAGGTCTTCCCCTATCATCTGCCTCTCTCCAGAACAATTTATGAGCCACACTTTGGCTGTGGCTGAGATCTCAGGGAAGTGGGTCTTATTACAGCTCATTTATTCAGAAAAGTATCATAGTTTATTGTTCAGCTTTACTAAAATGCAATTATTGCACTGTCTCTCCTTGTGATTAATTCAGACAATGTTTACAGACAAGACGCTCTGCAGATATCTGGTAGTATTACTGGTATTGATACCCAATGAATTTAACCACGTTCTTCTGCCACTTGTAATTACAGATCCATATCTTCTCTCTCTGTCTCTCTCTCCTTTTCCCTTCTAGTTTGTCTGTATAAGCCCAAATAGATTTCAACTGTGATTCCTAATGGGATGGTGGTGTCTATGCTTGCAGAAAAATTGTCTCCAGCATGGGTTCAGCTGTGCTTTGAACGGAATTCAAGAAGCTTATTTGCAGTGAATAGTAATTACAGCATTATTGAGTCTATGAATGTATGAACAATGGAACACTTTCTACTAGAAGATGGCATTTCTTCTATTAAATATAGTTTAAGTATAACCCTTTATATAGCTCGGTCTCCTGTAACACACTCAGCCTATTGATGGTGATAACTGCTCACAACAGATTATTTTCCCCAGATTTATTTTGGGTAGTGGCAGAGAATAGAGGTAAGAACAGACTGAGTAAAAGCTTTGTCCAGAAAACTGGTCAGAAAACCTTTTTCTCTGAACTAGATTTGATGCAAGTTTTGCTCGCTGAAATTATCTGGCTGTGAGAAGTCAGACAAGAATGTCAAATGGAATCTTCTTGTCTTTAAATGCAACATTTGTAACTGAAAGAAAAAGGTATTGAAAAGATATCCATGTGCTACAGTGGGCTCTGTGCTAGGTATTCTGAAATGCTCTACTTCCCCCACTTGTTCTCTCTTCCTTTTCCAAATACCATTTAGGAATCCCATGTTCAGGCCTGACACAGCTGTCTCTTTTTTTCAGGTGAGCAGAATCAAATCAGAAAAAAGAAAAAAAGAAGCAGATTTCGACACCAGCAGATTATAATACTGTAAAATATTCTATTGACACAGAATAAAAGAAAACAGCCCTGCCATTTCATCACAATGGGTCAGTTTTCCAAGGTTCTCCAGGCTCATACCCCAAAGTATGAGACTGAGAGCCTTGTCAATTCCTGGCTTTTACTCTTTAGAGGGATGTGCAAAGGAAGGGTGAATGAGCTCTGAAAACATCAGGCGGAAGCCAACTACCATGTGTCCTGGGATGACAATGCAGGCCAATGGCATCCTGGCTGTATTAGGAGGAATAGTGTGGCCAGCAGGAGCAGGGAGGTCATTCTTCCCCTGCACTCGGCGCTGGTGAGGCCGNACTGACAGAACGAGAGGACACAGTCTCAAGCTGCGTCAAGGGAAATATACGTTGGATATTAGAAAAAAGTTTTTTACAGAAAGGGTGATAAAGTACTGGAATGGACTGCCTGGGGAGGTGGTGGAATCACCGTCCCTGGATGTGTTTAAAAAAAGACTGGATATGGCACTCAATGCCATGATCTAGTTGAGGTGTTAGGGCACGGGTTGGACTCGATGATCTTGCAGGTCTCTTCCAACCCATACATTCTGTGAATTCTGTGAATTCTGTGACTTCTGTGACTTCTGTGACTTCTGTGACTGTATAATACTGTATTCCCTATTGTCTGTTTTATGTCCAGACATGAGTCCTGTACCCTTAAGCTAGGTCCAGAAGAGGAGGGGGAAGCAGGTGGAATTCTTTCAGCAGCCTGTGTTGAAAACACAGATAGCTCCCTCAGTTTCTTCCCCAGTGCTCAGCTCTTTTTCTCAGGAGAGAGACGGAGAGTTAAAAATTCTTTGCTTTTTTAACTAGCTTCTTGTTCGTTAGCTGAGGTAAGAAGTTCTTCCCGGGACTGTGGCTTCTTCTTCTTCTTCTGGAACTGTTCAGCTTTGCTCCGGTCCAGAACACCAAAATGTTGCCAGGAGCCCCACGCCGTGGCTCGGAGGGGAGGCCCTGGGGTGCTGCACCCCGGCTCCAGAGGACATCGGGAGAAGCCAAGCAGGACTCTAAAAAATCCACCATCTTTCTCCACAACAAGAAGGTTTATTATCTAATGTTATAATTTTTTTTTCTTGTGCCTGCGTGCACCCTGCTTCTTAAATAAACAGGTTTTTTTTCACTTTCCTCCAAGAAATTCCTTTCGAACCTGTGGGGAAGGGGCTGCCAAAACCTGCCTTCCATTAGAGGACTTGTTCATCTCAGGACATTTCCTCCTAATTAGTCTCAAACCGAGACACCATGAAAAAAACCAGCATTCATGCTGTCAAGACACTTATCCTTGAACTTTTAGAATCAACTATTCAAGAGGACACTGTTGTTGAAATTCAGGTAGTATCCTAATACAACTTTTCTGGCCTTTGACTGAAACTGGCTGACACACAGCGTATTCAAACCTGGGAAAAGGACATTTTCTCTACTTTTAATCAGCTGTCTAGCCATGGTCTTAGTAACACTGCAGACCTTATGCTCATTCATGTGATTATGACAATATTTTTCATCTTTATCTCATCAGGGATTTTTGCTTCTGTGTTTAAGGTTGCCTTCTTTATTTCATTTGGTCTTAGATTTCACAAGTATTTCTTTTCTAACAGTGTGTTGTTTTGCTTTTCACACTCGGGCATTTCTTTTCTGAAATGCTACCACAATTATCTCATGGGAATTGTGGTTCAAGCATCCCATCCACCCATCCCATTCTCCAGGCTGTGCCTGCTCTTTAACAAGCATCTCCAACCATCAGCTGAGAGCTCATCTTCTTGTGAGAAGTACATAACTGTACAGAATCAGAGGAGTATTTTGTAACTAGTGGACAAATTCAGGCTCTTCCTGCTGTCTGAATTCCATTTATCTCTAAAAAGTGAGATAATAAAATTGATCTGCTTTTCCATGTTTTTTTTTTGTTTGTTTTTTTTTTTTACTTGCTTAAATATGTGATATCATGTAACTGCAACATATGAAGTTTGGAACTACTGCGTACCTCCTCTGCTTCCCTCTATAACACACAGACGTAATTTTACCACAGCAGGTTGGGAATAAGGGGAGAAACAAGCAACTTAAGAAGAAGAACTTGGATCAAATGCAAATGTACCTAGAAATATTAATTTTCATGGGTGGCTGTTATATTTGACTTGAGGAGAAAATCCCAGAAACTATACCAGCAATATTCCTTCAAATCAAATTTGCTCGAGGACTCCTTTGAATATCAATTACTTTCATCATTATTAGGACTGTTTCTTTTCCTTTTTAAACAAACTGAAATTATTTTCCTAGAATGCTGCCTTGTCCTGTGGCCATCTAGAGCAGGAGATACAGCCCAGCACAGCCTGAAATGTGGTTTATAACCTTGCTCTCCTTGTAACTCAGGGAGAGGACAAACCTGATCAACTGTAATTTTTTTTATTATTATTTTCGGCCGTCTCAAGAAAGCAATTTCTATTCAGCTAGCAACCTACAGTCAAGCACAAGTAAACATGATGGTTGTGGACTGTTATTTCACAGTTAAGACTTTATTACCGAAGGCACAAGTTGGAATGTATTGCATGCAATAAAACACAAGCCAGTTCCTCGAGCAGTGATTTGACTGCTGCTGGTGGGAACTGGGGGCTGTGAGCTTGGACTTCTGGTTTCTTATTTTCAGATGAACTGCTATGCTACCCTCGGCAGCTTTAGTTCACAGTGCCTCAGTTTCCCTAGCTGTGAAAAGAAGATAAGAATTAGGTATTATGAGTTGAGGGACAGATCTGACTCCTTTATTCAGAACTGAGTAGTGCAATTGATTTCAGTCTGAGGAAAGGGTAACAGCATCTGGCCATTAGTGTTTATAAAGCAACTACTCTTGGCTGATGCATTAGATTAGATTTCAGTGCTGAGATGTTGCCATGAAGGGTTCTTCAACACGGTTTAAATAGATTAGATAAAGAAAGTGTTTTGAGCGGTTTGGGTAAACAAGGTGCAGAGAATCCTGATGATGGTGGGAAGAACAGTTCCAAGGACGAATAAGAAACAGGAAGAGAGGTCCTGCTGGAAAAAAATGAGCAAGTATTGTGTTTGTGTGGTTTTTACTCCTTTGATGTTTGAAGTGGGAAAAAATAAAAGAGGAATACATTGTCTAGGGAAAATAAAAACATAGTATGGGCATTTTTCTTGAACTCAATATGATGTTACAAAAAAAAGATTATGCCTTTTTTACCCCCTTTTGGAGTTATTTAGCCTTTTTATTTAATCTTTCATTCTTAGACTATTCTGCTATTTTTAAAAATAGACCTATGAAATGAAAAGTTGAGAATTTTCTCTTCACATATTCTAAAAATAAATATTTTGGCATTTTCTAAAATTGCTGGCATCCAAAATCAACTTTTTAATGAATTTTCTTTTTTTTTTTAAATCTTAATTGGATTCATGCTTAATTTGCTATTTTATTCTTTGTAGAAAAAGACAAAACTCCTTTTTCTGTTCAAAGTCCTGTCCTTTCCTGTGCAAAGTGGGTGCCAGAGAAGATACTTGGTGTTGAGTACATGGGGTATTTTTTCACTCAATAAAATACCAAAAATTCCTTCAGGACCTAGACCTCCAAAGAGAAACTTAACTGCTGGCTAATCAGTTTGTATCTATGTCTTAATTTTAAGTGTCCAAGAAGCATAAATTCAAAGGTGTTTGAACTTTGCAGCCACTAGGGAAGGCAGTGGCCCCTCTTACCATCGGCTGCTGCTCAGCTGCATGCTTCCCTTCACTCTTCATCCATTTTCTTAAAAATTCAGTGTGAATGCTTCACCTTCAATTGATCAAAACCTCACAAATGGTAGGCTAAGCATTTCACACAGGGAAATGATTATGTTGTGTGGCAGGTGGGAGATTGATGGCAGTTCAAAGGCCACTAAGATCATGCAAGCCTCAATATTTTTCCAAATCCATCAAAAAATATCCCCTTGAAAGCTCTCTGCTATTCAGGGACTGATTTTTCTTGATTTCAAGGAGAGTTGAACAAAGTTTGCAGGAATTGCAAGGATGGGCAAGCATGGAGCTGATGGAGATAAATTGCTTATGATGGAATGGGCATCCAAAGACCTAGTCCCATGATGACAGAGGCTTAAAAGGAACGGGGGCAGTTTGCAAAGTAATGACAAACATGGAATAGGAGCGCATTACACGATGCGTCTCAGAGCTCTGCAGCACGTAACAGATCTCTTGCCAGGTGATGCTTTGGGAATTATCATGAGACTGGCAGTGAAGAAGGTCCAGGTCTCCTCAGCTGCCTGTACGCTGGCCCAGGACTCTCAGTGAAAGGAAAACCCTTTCTAGCAGGTGGAGCTTGTGAGCCACAGACACACATCCTGAAAAGAAATCAATTTCTGCCAGCGTAGCACATCAATCCCTCTCTGTCTTACCCACACACACCATTACATCATTCTCCCCAGACTGATCACCACCAGAGTTGGGTGAGAGGGGGCGGCGGGGGGAGAGAGGTCATTTGAATGATATGTATTAAAAATTACTGCATCTGGAGGCATGACACAAACCCTTCTTCATCTCCCAGCCACCTCTCTGAGGAAAACACTGCTAACTCCAATTCACAAGTCCAGAAGAAGACACAGATCAGGGTGCAGTGACTTTGTTCAAGCTATGCTCTGAAGATCATGTTGGCCGCTGGAAATAAATCTAATTTGCAAACTTTCTCCTCCTATTATCTCATTTTTCATTTTGTCCACAGGAAAAAAAAGCATGATGAAAGGTTTCAATTAAATTAAACAAGGAAACAATATAACTTCAACTATTTATTTTACTGTCTTCACTTTGAAATGAACAGGATGAAAACCAAGTGATATTTTCAAAATTCTTTTATGTTGATATTTATCAGAAACATTTTGAAACAAAATATACATTTACTTCAGAAATGTCTCTTGGCTAAAGCAATTTAAAAAAAATAAACAGGAAGTTCTGTATGAAATTTTTTTTTGCCCCAATAAAAAAATATTTCCAGTCTCAAATCTAGTTGGCCCTTTCCATTGAATAGCAAGTTTGCAAACCCAATACTAAACTCTGCTTGGGTCATAAAAAGGGAAACCTAGAGTCTCCAGTCTGTTTGTGGCTTTGCCATTGCTGTTCATTTTCCACAGAGGCCACTCCAATAACATAGTGATGGGTGCAAAAACCAACACCCTTGGACAGAAAATGGATAATAAGCATCCCCAGTGCTCATGCTGATCCTTTGAAATGCTCGTGTTTTTTTCTTCATGTCCATGATTTGCCCTGGTCTTCCACAAAACCTCTTCTTTCCTCCCCAGGGTCCAGATTGTATGTCTTAAGTCCCGGGCTCAGCTTCACTCTCCACGATGTTTGTGAGAGGGAGGTGAGAAATTGTCTCAGATGTGCTATGAAAGGGAAAATCATAGCACCATCATATGCCATCCTGCTTTCTTTGCCTAATCTCTTTGTTCAAATTTCAATCATTTCAGTGTACCACTGGCAGTAGATGAAAACTGGGTAAACAGACTCAAAACATCCTGTCTTGGTTTTCTTTGCCATGTAAGCTGATCAAAAACAATCACAGGGCTAATATACAAAAACACTCACATGATGTCTGGCTGTGTAACAACTGTAGGTAGTGGAATTAGTTTAGGCAGGCTGGGTATGGGCCAGAATACCAAAGGATGCATTTTAAGTGTCTAGCAATTCAATTGCTTCAAGTAGCTCATTGATATCCCGTGCCTATTGTGGCTGAGTACCTGCGATGGTTCATTAGTTTTTATCAACAGCCATTAAGAAATCATTGCTCTGCTTTCATATTTCGCAGGGACATTACTGCTGACCCACAGAAAAACAAAAAGGGATCAGAGGAGAGATGGTGTGTGTGTGTGTGCACGTCCTGTAGGCACTGCCTTGGAGCTGAGGAGGGAGGAGGCAGGGGTGAGCGTGCTGGCTGCGCTGCTGGGGTGAGGACACATCTCTGTTGGGTCAGGCACCGAAAGACAGGTGAGGGCTCTGGAGCTGAGGGAGAGGATGACAGATGGTTTGTTTGTTTGCTGGTCTGAGCATGTGAAAAAGTGTTACTCTTCACCCTTGTCTGTCCTGAAGCTGCCTTGCTCTGGGCAACAGGTATGAGCTGCAGGGACCCACCTTATTCTCTCTTCTACCAAAGTACTTCACCCCTCCAAAGCATTCAAGAACCGTTGTTATGCAGTCCTCAACAAGACACCTTAATTTTGCCGTCTTGCTATTTCATGTATTTCAGAGCCCGATTCCAGTTATTAAAAACACAGTCCATACTACCTGCATTTATATGCAACTCTCAGATGAGAATGACATGGTTTGCGTTGTATACACAACACAGATGCTCAGCCAAACAAATGTATGAAAGTTTCTTTTTTACTTAAATCTTCTGTAAACAAGAATGGTTTTAAGATTAATGTTTTGAAAATTCTTCAGCTGACTTACTAGTATTTTTAAACCACGAAACTTCAATCTCTCCTATAAAACAAACCAGTGCTTGTAAGTACAGCTACTGTACTTCCCTTGCTAACCTGAGATGTGACTTCACCTAAGTCCTGAGGCACAAATGCTAGGAAAAGGCTAACTGATAAACCTGGGGCACCCTGAACCCTTTCACACTAGACCTACATGTGACATAGGTAGTCTGTCACTCAGAATAAAAATTAACTTTCCAGATTTTGACATCAACCCTTTTTCTACAGACTCATGTTGATTTATTCCTGGTTGAGAGGATGATCTTGCAAAATTTCTTTTATAATTGTCATGAAAAAGAGAAAGAAAACTCCAAACCGTCCAGATACGTGCCTATATGCCCCCCCGCCCCTAACAATAAGATCAATTAGATTCTTAATCAGCAGAATTATTTTAGGGCTTACTGAAGTCTGTCACACATTTTTTTTTTTTTCTTTTATGCCAAAACAGTATATTCCTTTCTTGGAACGTTTTGGAAAATGTGACATGAAGCATTGCAAAGGTTCGTGATGGCAGTGTTGGTAATGACAATAATAGAATAATTTGATTTTTTCCTTCAAAATTAGTATTTAAAATTCATAAACTGAAATCTGTCTCTGTTTTGAGACTTTAGGAAAATCAGAAAAGATCATTCCTGAGAACCCTGTACAATCTTTACAAAACATAAGATATTTTTCATAAGAGAAAAAAAATTACTATATTTTACATAGAGTTGAACATCTAGATCCTAAACAATTCTGCTCTGTGCACTGATCTGCAAAGAAAAACATAGGTGGAGACACAGATGATCCAGCCTTTATATATGTTAGGATAAAATTCAAGTTACACAGTTTGCCATTTGAATAAGGAGTAAAAGAAAAAGGAATTGCAGCATATGCCAAAACAAAACTGGAACAAACATGCAGCAGGAGAAAATACAGAGGCTTGCTTGTTAAATTACACCTGTGATATTTATTTCACTGAAATGTTGAAGAAAACCCTAAAACATGCAGGACTCTGTAATATCTGTTAAAAATGCCTCATTGAGGAGAGCGTTTTCTGAGCTTTGGAAGTAAGTTCTGATCTGACGCAATGTTGTGTTCACTGCAACATGGACGAAGCATTCTGGGGGACGATATAGGCTTTTGACTCTAATGGAAAATCTAATTTGATATCCATCTTTAGGTAGTGCAGCTGGGGATAATTATACATTTCTGTCACATACTCCAAATTCTCCCTGCTCCGTGGGAGGGTAGGAGGCACAAACACCATCGCCTGACCACTGTAATGGAATATTAAAATCCAAGGAAAAACAGCTGATGATTCCTGGCTTGAAAAGTGCATTGTGGACTCAGTTTTGTCCCCTCACACCTGTTGCTCTGCAGCTTCTGCTGACCCTCTCCAGCTCCCTACCATTGTCTGAACCTCCCTGGTGGAACTTCTTGAGCACCGAGCACTCACAGTCCTGCCTCTGTGTACCAAGTACACAGTCCTCAGCAAACTGATGACCTTCCCAACACAAAACTTGCCTTACTGCTCCACCTCCCTCCTTTTCCAGAGCTTTGCAAAGAGCTTTGTATTTTCACACCGTTGGTTAATAATATATGAATGTGTATATTTACCACTCAAGGTGTTTAAGTTGATGTGTTTGTTTTATGTATAATGAGACACAGTTAATGTGTTTAAGCTCATGGCTCAGTATCTCGAATTGGTCATTAAAATGCCCACCTTTGCTGCACTGATTTATTAAATGGCTCATTGAAATGGCCTCGTGTAGTCCATTTTCTCCTGTATGGTAATAAAATCAAAGCATACAAATGTCAAAATACATACAGGTATACTAAAACCCAAACATAAACCAACATGAAGTTGTCTTATATGTATGCCTGAACATGAGCACAGAAAACCAGTCATGTTGCTGAAAATCACCAATACAATTCAAAAAAATGCCCCAAATCCCTTAAATAACACCTTGGTTCATCACTGAGTTCATGCTTTGGTGCATTTGATGTATTTTTCTTTAAATATTTTCTCCAGCTGTTCAGGAAAAGCCTTCTCATTGCCCATCACCCATACATTGAAGCTCTGTAAAACCATTAGTGACCAGCACCAGGGCAAGTATTTCCCATCAGTGTCCAACTTCAGCAGCTCCCTCCATTTCTCCTCCCTGTAATTTTCCAGGTCATTGTATTCTCACTATGCAGCAACTTCAGTATCCTAATATCATGCTCTTTTCCTACAGATTGTTGTCAAAATAGTTTTCTTAAAGAGAGAAAGAAACAGGTAAGCTAAGTATTGCAGACAGACTGAATAAATATCAGAGCCATTTTCATTCATTAAGTACATAAAATGAGATTGCCTTAGGTAAAAAAGAAGGCGAGGCTGGCATGACTGTAGCAGGCTGAAATACCTGCTCACTTGGTAAAAGTTCAGGGTTTTGTCCAAACGACAAATTATCAATGCTCACGTCACACTTAGGTCCTCACACAATATACTTGGGATCTGTAATTGTAGCTACCCATAAATAAAACCTTATACATTGTCTGGTCTTCTGGCTCAATAAGACTGCACGTTTCTGCAGGCAGCACAGGTTTGGGGGTTTTTTTTGCAACTGCTGCCAATGATGGAATTAACACCACAGAGCTGGTTAGCTATTGATAGCAGCAAGCGGATGAGCTTTCAGACTGCGGCAGCTATAGTTGTGTCATTACAGACTGAAAAGGATTATTATGAAAAGCTTCCGCCAGCATAGCTCCAGATGAGGCTTTCCCTTACATCTGGGGAAGAATCAGAGGACATCTCAATACTCTGCTTTTACTCTGTCATTTTCCTTTTTGCTTTTCACTCTGTCATTTCTAGTCACGCCATAGAGTTATTTCATAGTCACGCTATGTTTCCATGTAGCATAGATTTGGTCCACTGATCAATGATAGCTGCCTGAGTGTTCCAAAGGCAAGGCCGACTGAATGAACATACTCTTGAAAAAACAAAAACCTAGGAGAACATCTGTGAGTTTTTAATCTCCTCATCCTCTTCAAATATAATTGAATTGAAGTCATGACATGACAGTATCTGAATGCAGCAGTCCAGTCAAATATACATATGAAGACTAAATAGTTCCTTGTCTGTCAGAAAATGCTCTGAATATTGTCCAGGTTTGGAAAAAGCATCCAAAATAACAGAACAAGAGAAACCCTAATCACATCTGTTTTTATTTATTTATTGGTTTATTTGTATTTTTTTTCCAGTGAATTTCTCTGTTTGGAGTTTAGTGGCCCAGAACACCCAGAAGAAAAGTTCACCACTTCCTAGAAGAGGTTTAGGCCTTTTAATTACCAGGATTTCTATTTCAGCCCCTATGATGTTGGCCAAGAAATCAGTTCATCGGCCGTGGGGTTGATAGTCACTAATTAGACTGTGTCAAGTCTGAAAAAAATTTCAAGAGTAGGCAAAGGAACAGAGTGTGCCAGCATTTGACTGTGGAAAAGATGAAGACTCATTTGTATCCTCAGCATTAATGCTGTCCTTTTTGCTTTCTCCCAAAAAATGGGAAATCATCCTCTTTTGTTTTGCCACTTATCATGTGTGCTGTAACTGAAATCCTTCACTTTCTCTGGAGTAAGAAGACTCGAAGTAAGGCAGAATAACATTTCACTTGCCAACTACAGCTCATTTCTATATGTTTGATTGTAAATAAGCAAACGTTTACTTTGGAGAAAGACACTGAAGTTGAATGAGTTTGTGAAGAAAAGAAGTTTAGCATGCATTTTGCACTACTCAAGCTTCTTGCCAGGGACACACATACACAAAATGTGAACTAAGCAGTTCATGGTCAGACGTGTACACCTAAACCTATTGACATCTCCATTTTTTTTCCTCCTTATATGCTAAAAATACACTCCAACATAAATATTAGATCCAGGGGTTGTAGACTGCTCACAGACCTCCCCAGCAAGTCTCAGGTGATGCTGGTGCTGGCCATTTCCATGTCATCAGCCTTGTCATAGACTGACTGTACCAGAGAGGTCAGATCTGCTGTGACACTTACACAGATCAAATCACCATCACATGGGACTCAAAAGGGAGCCAGATCCCTCAAGGTATTTTGACACCTACCTGACACTGGCTTCCACGTGAGCTGGGCAGCTGCAGTAGGAGCCAAGATGGCCGTACCACATTTCTGCACTACTTTGTCATGAGGAAATCCCACTGCACAACCCAGAGGTATGCAGCTTGCAGCATCCTTCACCACCACTCCCACCCCGCTGCAATTCATTAAGTCTCCTGAATACATCTGGGACATCTATAAATATTTATGGTTGCAGGCTGACATGACTTTCTCAAAGTCACAGAGGACTTGCATCACGGAGCACAAAGCTCATTTTGCTTTAACCACAGGGTCATGATTCCTCGTTAAACAGGGATGCTCAGTGCCCACTCTGCCCAGTGCAGACCCTTGGGGTTGGACACCTCTGCGGCAGCCCCTCCACAGCCAGCCCTGTCCCTGCTGCGAGGGTCCCCATCCCCACTGCTGGCTGGTACCTGCCTGCTCCTGCTCCTTGAACCCTCACTTTGCGAGTGTAGTCTGAGCACAGACCCCAGCCAGGGCTGCACTTCAGGCTGCCTGGCTCAGGCAGAGGAACAATAAAGAATTTCAAATGCCTTTAAGGCACATTGACTTTCAGAAATGGTTGACGCAGTCATTTTTCATTTATTTATTTATTTATTGGGCACAGCGTCTTGCGTGTGTAATGTTTTCTTTTCTCCCTTTTCTGGAAAGAGATTGAAGAGTAAATTACTAATATATTATTAATAGAATGCTTTTTTGACAGTTAAAGCAAGCAAGCAAGCAAACAAAGAAAAAAAGCCCCCAAAAATTACAACAGTGAATGAAAGTGAATTAGCAAATATACAAATTGAAGGGATGATCTTTGTCCTGGCAGAGAATGGTAGGTGAAGAGGGATTTATGCAAAGACACATTGCTGAGACACCTCACCTGAGCAGGGGGCTGCAATACATCTTCCACAGCATGCTTTATCCTTCCCATAGGAAAGAGTGATGTATTCTTACTGTCTGTCTCAATATGGAGCAAATTTGGCTGAGCAAAGTCATGGCTGAGCATTTGAGGGGTGTCTGACTGTTGGTACTTGCTTATGTAGCTCCTCCATAATAGATGAAGTCACCACACAGTTTCTGTTCAAGGACTGCCCTGTATTTAGACAGAGACAATGCACAGAATTGAATAAAACTAACTTCAAGGCAAGTTTTGAAAATCTGACATAAAAGAAGAAAGACTGTCTATTCACCCTATAGTTGAGCAATCTTGGCTAGTATTTTTTCTTTTTCTTAGGTCTTTATTTGAATATCTTTAGAGAAATATCTTCTTCAGCAGTGAAAATTAAAATGAAACTTTAGGAAAAAATCTAAGGCTACAGAGCCAAGCATTGTGTGTGGGTAGATTAGAGTTAAGGCTCATTTGCAGGAGAAAAGGCAGCACAACATTTGCAGTGAAAAGAACAGAAAGGATCTTGCCCCTTCTCTTTCGCTTAATAGAGGCAGTTTGGGGAAAATTTCTAATGAATCCTATCCAACCATAAAATCATGTAGAAAATGAATTGTATCTGACAATAAAATAAAAATGAACTAAATTACAATGTTCCTATATTCGCACGACAAATTAATTTCATGTTTGGAATACTAATTGTTCACTGTAGGGCCTTGCAAGTATTTATTGTCATTGCTTCGTTTGCTGCCAGAGGAACTTTTACCCATGCAGAATGATATGTTTTTGACCGTAGCACCAGAGGGAAGAGAAACAAGTCTTTTGGAGCAGAAGGGGTAACTTCCCAGGTGCCATCCCCTCTGCTCCCCAGGACAGTTTGTGGAAGGGCGTTTGGAGGGTGGGTGATTTGTCCTCTGAAGATGGAGGGAGAAGGAAAGTGAACCTTGACAGGAGCTGTGACTGGCCCCTACAGATACCACCTGAAATGCGTTCTCCAAATGCCCCATGAGAGGCAGAGGGAGCAGACATGCCCAGTGAGCCCTGGATCTCGGAGGAGCCCGACTGTCTCCCTGCAGAGAACACACCTTTAAGATCTAAGAGGCAGCTATCGTTTGGTATGGCTTCAAGGACCAGCAGGTCTTTGGTGCCTGGACAGAAGCTGTGAAGAGTCTCAAGTAGCTCAAAGGAGGCACCACAAGAGAAAAAACATGATTGTACCACACAATTATTGCAGTCAAAAGTACAAATAAATAGAATACCTGTCCCAAAACCAAGAAGCTTCTAAAAAATACACAGTAAAAGTTTATGTAACTATGTGAAGGCTATGTGTACACACAGTTAAAAAATATTTTTAATACAAAAACCCCATTAAACTAATAAAGCAGATTAAAGATGTGATAATTCAGTGCGGAAGGTTGAATGCTCGATTCCATGACAAGTTCTATTGATATGACTGGTTTTAGGAGACAGAAATGAGAAGCTATTGCACCCAAGGGGGATCTTGGAGCAACCATTTTTCCTGAAGAGAGTTCATTTTTAAATGCAAGGCTTCTTCTGAACTGCCAATGGCTCCCTCTATCCCCTAAAAATTCATGTATCTTTCTGATTGACAGGTTTAATGGACTACTTTTGCATGGTGTCAAAGCCGTCTGATATTTGAATTTAGTTCAGAGTTGCATGACTGTCTCCATCCTCCTTAGGACCTCCTAGCTGTATTCTCTCCACACTTAATGAATTCCTGTCTCAGGCAAAGTCAACCAAAAGAAAAGACTAGACTTCAGTGCCTAAGGTTATTTTGGGAACCTTGAATATTAAAGACCCTGGGTAATGCAGTGCTGAAAATGAAGCAAACTACAGGAGGTTCCTCTTGCCCAGCATCTCTGTCCCACCATGAACTTCTCTGTCCCACCATGAACTTCTCCACTGAAGCAAGGTAACAATACCAGAGAATTTCTGATGTAGGGCAAAAAAGGCCTAAAAAACTGGAAGAGAGAGGCAGATCCAGGATCCCTGCAGGATGGGAGATGAGTCCACTCATTTGCATGCTCAACAACAAAAAGAAAAGAAATCAAATAAGAGAAGCAATGGTTGTCTGGGGAAGGCTAAGTGCTGCTGCAGCCTTTGTCCATCAGTGTTGTGGTGAAATGCTTCCGTGCTCTTACTTCTGAGGGGGAAAATGAGATATGATGGTACCCAGCAGGGTGATTAGAGCAACCAGTTTCCTTGAAGATAAAATTACAAGAAAAGATCTGTATTATGGGACAGTGGAAGCAGTAATTGCCTCCAAGTCTTCTCTCCCACTGTGAGGTAGGGAGAAGGCCAGAAGGAATCATTTGCACTGCACATCCTGTTTCATTTCAGTCCCTTCACACTATTCTATTTTCTATTTTCCATCTTTTCTTTGCCCTGCTAAACTCACATTTGAGAGGGCTTGGACTGGCTCCAAAGCTGTCTTGAATAAGAGGAGCTGTTTTTCCTATTGACTGAGATGAAGTTTTGACTGAGAGTGTGCATATGCTTCTTGTGATTTCCTCCTGCTTGCCTTTTGCCCAAATCCACGGCTTGTTCCCTGTGATGTACCAATGTGTTATGCACTTGCTCATCCCTCTGATCCCCTTCTTCTAGGTATTTAATCTGCTGCTCTCATTCTGTGTAAAACCAATTTTAGACACTTTGACAGGATTTCCTACAACTTATGAAGATCTGTGTTTAAAATATGTGTTTGCCCAGAAAGCTCAGGTTTACTGTGCCAAGGGCTGTAGCCTTACATGCACCACTCAGTCCTTCTGATCTAATATTACCCCCCGCCAGGCATGCAGCTCCACTCATGTGGCATACAAGTGGCTCCTGGGCTCCTCCTGCAGCTGAGTCCATCCAACATGCTCTTCCTTCACTTGGAGATCAATCCATCTGGAGGGAGATGAATGGACTGCTGTGGGACTCCCAGGAGAGTAAAAAAACCCCCAGTTTTCATAGGAAAGGATTTTAAACAGATGAGAGAGCTCCTTCTGAAATGGGAAGCGGAAGGCATACAGAAGTAATGCAAGGTCGTGGAGGAAAACCACTGCTGATATTTCTGGAAAGTGTTGAATGATTACAGAGAAATAATTTCAGAATGAATGGGATGAGTGGATCAAACTCTGACTGGAAGGACAAGTGAGATGGGTGAAAGAGACAGATGTTGCGCATAGATGTGATGGCTTCCTACATTTTATTCCAATGGATTTGACCCTCCCCAGTGGACCCTGAAGAATTTAGGCTCTTAAAATTTTCTTAGTGTAAGAAAAAGAAAATCCATCTTCACAGAACAGAGTAACAAGTCCCTTTTATACTTGCACTGAAGAAGAATACACTGTTCTTGTTCAATCCTTCTGTCTTAGCAGGAATAGCATACCCTAACGGGTTTGCCAGGCACGAAAATCAGGATCTACCACTAGAGACAAGACCTTTATGGGAGAACATATTGCTGCAGATCTAGGGAAAAAAGTGGAAGGCTTAGAGAGAAAGGAAGGTTTAGGACAAGAAGGGAAAGATAAAGACACCAGGACTTTGTTGAATGAAAAGGAGTCTTTCCTCCAAAATATTCAGACATATGTTAGAGCTCTGTATGTAAGACAGACATAATGTAAGAGCCCTGTGCTCTTACATTACCACTGAAGCCTAATAATTCTCTTTGAAATTTTGTATCTGCTTTTTCTGAGTGGAGATGCTGCTACACAGCTCAGCAGTTGATAGCTGAAAATATGGTATTTTTAATGGATAAATTTTAAATGGATAAATATATTGTCACTATAACTATCAAAACATTTTCAGTAATAGGGTTGTAGTCTCTTCCCTTAGGCACCAGGGATCCAATAAAACATGAGTAAGATGATTTGGGAAGTATGAGTACTAAGAGGCTTCCCACCAAAGACCATCCAGAGACATGGACAACTTGTGGGTGTGGTCATTACTGCAGAATTGCACCTTGGGATAGCTGGAGATCTCTTGCTGTCATTTCCAAAGGCCTGGCATGGAGACTGGTCAAGACCTTCCACTAGATTTCTGCAAATCCTGCACAACATGCAGAAATGGGAACCACTACCTCTCTTGGAAACAAACTAATTTACCTTTGTCAGAGGCAGTTCACCTCCTTGATCCAGCTGAGCCTAGAACTCAGCAGCAACTGAGGCCAAGCACTTCTGGACACAGAATAAATACCTTTATGTATCAATTTCTTGCCTTGAGGCAAGCCAGCAGTTCATCACATCAGGCAAGTATCAACCAGAAGCAGGTCCTCCACAGAGGTGAGATACCACTGTTTTGCAGGTCAGTGATCTCTGGTTTCTGCATGAGACCACAGACCAGAACCGTATTGCCAGCACAATCTGAACGTCTTGGTGATGTAGACATCTCGCCTGCACGGCCGTGCAGATCAGAGGTGGCAGCCCATTGACTCCTGGCTGACCACGGAAGAGATGCAGCATCAGGGAAAGCTGCACACTAACGCTCACTGTGTTGCAGGGATATTATCATGCTGTGGACAAATGTTTTGGGTGGTGTGAACTGAAACCACAAAACTCATAGCATACCCTCTGGTAAAGGGAGAAATAAGCTTTACACCTATAATGAGAAAGGAAAAAGCTTCAGATTCTCTTATTCAGCTGATTTGCCAGCAAACAAATATTTATGGAGCAAGAATGACAAGAAAACACACTCTAAGTATTCAAAAAGAGGAACTCAATACCTTTAGAGAAAATGAAGGAAGAGGAAGATTTTCTTTTTGTGATATTCAAAACTCCTATTTTACCATGATAATCATCATCATTAAAATATGTGCCCTGCACGTTTGAGGTTATAAAGGAAGACAAATATCAGATGACTTTGAAACATTGCATCTTGAAACCCAGTGCAAATAAAAAAGGAGTTTTATAACATAATTACATTCCCATTAATATGTTAATCTCTTATATACAGACATAGAGAAGCAAATACATTACTTTTAATAATTAACTCTGTAGTGAGGTTTTATTGCTGGAAAAGAAGATTTCTCTATGGAAGGGTATTTAACATTTTAATTAAACTGTTTTTGATAGATGTTTACTGTTGCTTTTATTTCTGCTTAAAACAAAACCATACTGTTAGGAGAAAATGTAACTTTGTCACCAAAAAGGAGTTATTTTCATTTGAAAGAAGGTCTAAGGTTCCCTCTTCTTTCCTGTCTAGTTAGTGAACAGCAGTGGTATAGTGTGCTTTAAGAGACATGGAACCTTATGGAAAGGTTCCAATTTGTTTTCTTTTCTCCTTTCATGTTATACTTTTTGTGCCACTGAACATTGCCATCATATTTGGCCTTCCACTAGGAGGCTGCCTATATTTTGGTGAAAAAAGAAAATTCAGAAAGGATATTTTTAAGAGAGTTAATCACAGACTTCTCTAATAAAAGCTGCGAAAGGAATCAATATCATGGGAAAACTAGCCTTAATGAATTGCAGAATCACAGGATCCAGGCAGGAGAAAAGAAAAAATGAATGAAAAAAGAACAGGACTGAAAGACATAAAAAAATGAAAAGTCTAGCAGGGATTTCCAGGCAGTGAATCTGGACAATGTACTGCTCTGAAAATAAGTCAGCAAGCTTTATGCATGGACTGGCAGTTGAGCTTGACACATAAACTGGTAATTGCAAGGCCTTGCAGATGGACACCTACTTTCCAGATCTGAAAAGGTGGATGCAGATCAGCTAACCCTGGTGAACTTGAGCGTGACTCTAGGAAAATAACATCTGAGCGAGAAAAAAGCATATGGTCTCCATGGTTCGTGGACAGTGCTCAAAGCTGCCACCTGGAAGGGTCAGCTCTGATGCCAGCTTGTGCCAGCATGGCTCTCAGCCCCACCAGAAACAGTTCTGCAAACTCCCACTCCTTTCCGTATAGGTTTGAAACCCAGACCGCAAGTGAGATAAACAGTGCATCAGCATTTGTTCTCTGATTCCCTGAGCAAACAATAGCACCCTCTCATTTTGGCCTGTAGCAGTGATTTCAGAAGAAATCTACAGACGCATGTTTTGAAAAAGCACGAAAAGTCCTACAGATGACAAGCATCTCTCGCTTTCTGTGAGCCTTCTAGACACCACATGCACAAGATCTGTGTTGAATTATTTAGATGAGGAAATGCCTTTCGGGCACTTGTAACAGCTCTGGATACTATTCAGCAATGGGGAGAGATGAGCACTGAGGCTATTTGCCTTAGAAGGAATTAAATAACTGCAGGGAAGCTCCATTACAGTAGTATTTGAAGTGCTTTATTGAAAAGAGTAAATTAAGCCAGAAGTCTTGGCCACTCTGACCGCTCACTTATAGTGATCCTAGGTACTGAAAAATACACAGATGCTGAAGTGACCATCCCAGGCCCAGCAGCACTGTCCTGTGAGAAGCCAGAGGGCTTTGGAGTCTGTCCCTGATTCTGGGCCCTCTCAGACTAAGATGTGAGCCACCTTGTTTATCTTATCACCTAGAAGGTCGGTTGTCACTGAACATGTAGACCCGGTGACACTGGCAAACTTGGCAGCTGTCACTCCTACATGACAAACCCTGCTCCTGAGGGATGGCTGGATGAGCATGAGCAGCATGACTCAAGCCTGCACAAGAGCTGGGCATATCTGGATTTATTTCTAATGCACACATTGATGAGTTGACTGGATGGGGAGAGGACAGGAGATCAGGGAGGGAACATTTCTTCATCTTAGAGAGAAATAATAAAATGAGTGCACACTGGATACTGCAGGACAGCACTGCATTGGTGCTACCCACACCATCTGCCTGTGAGCACCCATATGAGCAGCCCTGCTGAACTCCATCTACATATCAGGTTATCCACATTAACCTACAGACAGTGCGGAGGATGAAGCCTCATAAAATATTTTTTTCTGAGTCCACCACTAAGGGAGGAGAAGATGGGAGAAGGTGGTGCTTTGGGCAGGATTACTGTGCGCTGGTTCAGTCTGATGAAGTGGCAAGCTGGAGCAAGGAGTGCAAACAGCATTGTCCCTGCAGCTGTATGTCAGGATGCAGCTTCCTTCTGGTATTGTAAAGAGGCAGCAGGCAGGGGGTCTGTCTCAGGACATACAGCCTTCAGGTTTGGTGGGTATTCTCCTGTGATTCTTATTCCCTTCTGATCGGGAATTCACACAGATGTTGGTGAGTGATGTACTGCATTCTTGTGTTATCTGTCATCGCATCTCTTGCTGAGGCAGAGCGGACATGATCCCAAGGCTACCAAAACACTTCCACAAGTTAAAGTTAACATCTTGGGAAAATGATAACAAATTAGTTGCTGTGTGACCAGGTGATCTTTTTCTTGGCACAACAGACAGGAGATCTGCGGCGGTGCTGCGTTACTCCACGCACACGGTGGACGCCCGGCTAGCTCAGTGCAGGCGCCGCCGTATGATGGAAGCCGCCCGATGACCCGAACCGAAGGGTCGCAAGGCAGCGAGGGATCCGGGAGATCCGCTCCGCGTCACTGTTCGCGAGGTCCAGGACAAAGGGTTGAGGGAAGGAATAGTCCAGACCACAGTCCGAGGCTAACGGTTTATTTGCCCGAACCCTGCTCGGTCGGACTAATTCGAATTCTGACCGCTTACCGCGAATTTTATAGGAGGGGTGGTAGCCAGGGTACAGAACCAATCAGGGGGTAGTAGGGAGGAGATAAGGGTGGGATAGCATTTATATATAACCAATGAGGGATAATACAAAACGATTGATATCTACTTTAACAAATGGTGCGTCAAGTAGAGTGGAACTTTCTGGACATAAAGGCAGGGTCGGGGAAGACTGACATTTCTCTGGGGTATGGTTTTGAGGGATTGACAGGGAAGGTGCTGGAACAAAGGGTGTGGTTTGGATGATGGATGGGGAATTGGGGATGTGTTTCAACTTTATTTGGGGATGGGGTGGAGAAAGGGTGGCAACTGGGACAAACCTTTATTACAACTTAGTAGGGGAAAAACAGAACATACCAACTGGAAATAAAACTAATTTTTCCACACTACCACAGAGATATATCTGAAAATGAAAATTCTTACCACTAATACTGACCTCTTATTTACAAGGGCAGCAACAGAGTCTTTCAACTAAAATCACTTATTGTGACAAAACATTCAACAAAATCTTTTCCTTCTGTGGATCCATTTCACAGCTTCTACCCACTGATCAACTCCAGACTACTCTGTGTCTTGTGTGTCTACACCCTTCTGCCACTTTTTCAAGACATATTTCCCTACCCTCACGCTTATTGGATAGGTTTGAATTGAATCCTACTGCTGCAATTCAGTAGGATTACTTGCAGATGTCGGATGCTAACCTATATTGTAGCCATGCATTTTTTCCCCTTTCTGTCTACATTTTTTTTCTTCCTCAGATATTATCATGAGGGATTCTGATACCTGTGAGTAGTATGAGGCTTCAAATCCCTGTCTTAATTTTCCAGGATGGTCTGTGTATTTATTTATATCTGTAAGTATAACACAGCAAACTGCAAACACTTTGCCTGAAGAAAGCAGAGCAAAACAAAGCTGTATTTCACTGCCAGGATGCTTTTAAGCATTTCCTGAAAAATTTCTTCTGTCTGTAGTAAGATATTCAATACGGAAAGTATAAGGAAATTACTTAAGAATAAGACAGGCTTTTACTTTTGATTTGGAGAGCAAAAAAACCCAAGAACAAATGAAAGCCAAGCCACCACAAAAGAGCAGCGTGTCTTCTCTGTCAGGCACAGAGGAGGAAATGGCTGCCAGCAGGTACCTCAGTGATCCCAGGGTACAACACAAAGCAAAAAACCCAACCCTATGAGCCAGACATCAGAGCAGTTAAGGCCATCAGCTGTGCCTTCACAGCCTCCCCAAATCCCTTTGAGGTCTGGCTTTCCAACAGGCACTGCACTACCCCTCTTGTTCATAAGCAACTGGCCGTGCAGAGATGCTACTGCCTCTACTGCAGATCCCTCTGTCTTTCCCACACCTGGCTGGAAGTTGTACCACTAGCAAAGAAAGGAAAAGAGTGTCTGTGTGCTGGGCTAAAAGCTACATGAGGATAGTGAGAGTTATGCCCCCAGTGCAGCATGGAAAGACACCAGGTTGGCTTTCCTCACAGAAAGAGCCGTGATCCTCCAGCTCTGCCCCTCCTCTGTCTTTCCCTCTGCCTCTTCCTTTCTGAAGGGCAACTAAAGCTCTTGCTCAGGCATTATGTTAATACAACATCTGCACCCCATGCTCTGAGAGTATCAGGGAAGAAAATACAGAAGGCACAGTGGCCTTGTGAAGTGTTGCAGAGAAGGGGAATTTTGGCAGTGCAATATCATCTTTCCCCCTCCTCAGCTCTGTTTGTGAAGGCAATACTCTATGAGCCCCTTGCCATTACAAAGGAATGCTGCAATAGTAATTTTAAATAAATTCTATCACGTCTTTATGAAGGAGAAAAACAAAAATGTAATCCTGATGGTGTGATGAACTCTAATTTTTCAGAGATAACAGCAGGCAATTTTTGAGGAAAGCCAAGTGAGTTATTATCATTCAACAGATGAAGGGAAGTGGGGGAAGAGGTGCAGTTCTCTGACATTATCTGGACAAGCAATGACAGAATGTTCTGGTCCCTAAAATGAATATTCCCATTTAAAAACGATATTGCAAAAAAAAAAAAAAAAAAAAAAGGATTCATTTGCAATGAGTCTAAAGAGCAATAACCAATTAGCAATATATCCCTGGATCCCTGAAGATCTCTCCTAGGCTACTGAAGCCTTGGTCACACCACTTCCATTGTGTCTCAACCATCCTACCTCTGAAATAAGGATGAACTGGTAGCAGCATCACTACCAGACATGAGTGACTGTTCCTGAATTTCTCTGAGGACCTCAAATGCAAGAGGCGGAGTGAGGTGCAGAGTTGCTAATTATTTTAAAGCCCCTTCATGTTCATATTAATCAAAGTGTCAAGCTGATTCTCTCTAATTTAACTAAAGAAGACAGAGCTTTCGCAGTGGGAAATGCTTTAAAGTTCACCAGGCCTGCATGACAAATTTACTGTATGCTTCCTGCTTGCTGGCTCTGTGTGTGCCTGATGGAATTTCTTTTTGCTGTTTCTGCTAATTGTCAGAACTATTTCCAGTGGCTTTAAACAAATGTTGACTCAAGCCTGCTGTGACATCTCAAAGATGAATGTTCGATATCACAGATTGCTAGGAAACACAGATATAGGAACGAAATGCTACTTGAGATACTACCTGATTGGTGCAGAGTGGGGCTATGAAGATACAGCCTGGCCCAGAAAATGTATTTAATAGACCAAAAAGGAAACTTTTAAAAAATGCATAAATACATGTATAAGTGGACTTAAATATGCATTTGCAGGAGCCAAAACAAGATATTCCTAGAGAGAATGGGCTATCTCCTGGGAAAGCATTGCATGTTTCATAACCCTCCATGAACGATTTGATTTTAATTTAGGAACCAGTAAGAAATTCAGGGCAAAAATAGATAAATCTACATTTCATTTAAGTATTGCCAGTGAAACAAAAGATTTGATGCAAACTGACAAAAGCCAGGACATTCTAAATGCCTTACCCCTGCTTTTGCTCCTGAGTTCATGTCTCTAATGACAGTGTGCATTTGTGTGGCAGCAGGCAGGATGTGGAGTGTCAGCTGTAACAACAAAATTTCCTGGGCGTTTTGTCATTTTGATCATGTCTCCAATAGCTGGGAAATGTTTGACCCAAAACACTAGACCCAGAAAGCCAAGCACAGAGAAATTCTCCCTTTTCATCTCTGTCAATGCATTCTGTCACTGATTGTGCTGGTCCTCAGAAAGGCAGGATGTTTTTTTTGAGCAAGGGACATTCCAGAGGAGAAGATGGATGAGGTAATTGCAAAGCACGGGCATCATGGTGCTGCGTTGGTGATTAAGACATTAAAAATTAATGGTCGCAACTTATTGTTAGCCTCAGTAAGGGCAAGATGGATAGAGGTAAGGGATTTCTTCTAACAAGATCCCCATTTATTCCAGCCTTAACTAACATCTCTTAGTTATTCCAGTCTATGTGATGAAGGCCATCATGCAGATGATGACCCTCGGCACATAGGGTAGTAAGATCTGGAATCTGAACTGCGCAGAATTCTCTTTGCTTACCTGAAGCTATAGCTATTGCGCCAACACTAGCTGAAGTGATATCCAGTGAAGCAATCTGAATTCTATATCCTGTGCCAGCCTCTAAACAATGAATCTGTCTTTACTGTTCTTTTTTCCAGCTGAAGAACATCTGTCTTTTCTTAGAATCATTGAATGGTTTGGGTTGGAGGGGACCCTAAAGATTATCTAGTGCCAACCTTGTTCCACAGGCAGGGACAACTTCCACTAGACCGGATTTCTTGAAGCCCCATCCAGACTGGTCTTAAACTCTTCCAGGGATGGCACTCATAACTTCTCTGGGTAACCTGACGTGGAACCAAAAAAGAGGGAATTACTTCATCACTTATGCTTCTAATCAGTGATTCTTGTAAGTTATGTTAATTTGCTAAACTTACAAAACTGTATAGACCCCACACGGAGGTGGGCATTTGGGCATTTTTCCATATCTGCCCCTGGAGGGCTCCAAAAAAGACCAGCCTTTCTATTACCTCCTACACTAATATTATCTCAAAAGTGTGTTGTTTCATTTCTAGGGTCTTAAGGCATCACTAGAACAGGTTACCCAGAGAAGTCCAGGTCCTTTTCCCCAGGGCTGCTCACAATCCATTCTCCACCCAGTTAGTATTTGTGTTTGGTATTTTTTTTATTTAGGAGAAAAAGGACTTTATATGGGACTTTATTCAGGAAAAAAAAAAACAACATAGGCCACCAAATACTGTGGGGCAGAAGAGCTGTCATTTGCAATGATAAAATGTCATTAATTTAAAAACCAGGCTGTTGTTTTCATGCACTCCTCACTCCCACTCACTGCAATTTCAGGGGGAAATCTAAAATTATTTTTATGTTTCTCACAGCCATGTCAAATTTTGACATTCTACTGGTCCATAGGATGAGGTTTTCAAAGCTCTTTAGGTAATAGAGCTACAAGCATCGCTATGAAGTCCACAAGAGGCAATATACAGACAAAATTTTATATCAAAATGACCTTGATATTTGTTGCAAAGAAAACAGAGAACAACAGAAAACCAAGGGAAGTGAGTTGACAAAAAAGGCAGAAGTTTTGTCAGTGCAAGAATTTTTCTTCTTAGTTACTTCCCTCCCAGGCCTCTGTGCAGTCACAGCAACTATGCTTTGCAGTGGCTAAGGTCTTCAAGTATAAGAGGGTCTGTCAGTGATACCTGTCATTAAGTTCATGGGGCTTTGGAAGCTCATGACTCTCTAGATTTCACCTGTCAGTACAGAACAGGGAGAGACTCCAGGAGGAAAGTCCTGCTGGTGGTGATCCAGCTGCAGAGGACACTTTTCTTTCTGGAGTGGCATTGTGGCTCATTACACTGCCAATGAATTCACTTAGAGGAAAAGAAGCTCCAAAAGGAAAAAAAAAAAACAAACAGGTTTGTTATAAGCTGCTGCTAGAGGACGCAGGAATACCACACGTATGCTCAGGTGAGTCTGTCAGGGGAATATCCCAAGATTTAATTTCCTCAGGAAATATATGTACAACTCTGGCCATAACAATGGCTTGGCTGATTGAGGTGACACCTCTTCAATCATATTGGCTGGACAAAGAGTCCATCAACCTTTCTCCTCACAAGAAAGGAACGAAAACATAAGAAACTGTTACAATAACACTGGCTTTTGTTTACATTGAAACTGTGAGAATTCTCTGATTCTCTGACTCCAAAAATGTGAACATCAGAAGGCTGAGAAAGCAGGGTAACAATAAGCTGTGTCCTGTCTCATAAAACAAAAATAATAAAAAAGTCAGACTCCTTAGGTGAAGCTGAGAACTAGCTGACATTCACTTCTGATAGTACATCAGAGACTTTTTGGGGATAAAATCAAGATGTAGATAACAGGAAAGTTAGGTAGTCAGGCCAAGAGAACAAATAGAGTTGAGGAAGTGATTTATGTCACCTTGAAATAGTTTTGAACCTCCTAAGAACCAACAATAGAAATGGATTAATTTATTTCAGAAAAAGACTGGATTTCTATCCATGACACTGTGCTTCCTTATTGCATGATGGAGTCTGAAGTCTAGTATGTGCCTGCCTCTCTGAGCTCTTTGAAGGAAGATGAGAAAGATGGTACTGCTGTGCCGTGAAGGGTGCTGCAGGTGGTTGTGGGGCTGCCAGTGACAGCTGCTGGATGAGGAACCTCATCCCAGCTCTGCTGACACCTGTTTTCTATCAGAGCTCACAGAGACTGGAACTCTTTTTCAAAGAAGAGGAAAATATGCATTCCTGAAAAATAAATGTGTATTGGATTATTTTTCCTCCTTTCTTTCTCCATCACACACACGCATGCACACATACACACATCAGGGAGTCCAATGCCAAAAGTTTCCTTGTGGAGTTTTTACTGATGGAAGAAGGCTGATATTTTGTGAAAGCCTATACTGTTATGGGATTCAAATAGCACTGCTTTTTCCATAACTGGGTTCGGCCTGCAAATTTTTTTGCATTCACTTGTTACTCTTGTCATTTTTCTATTTCCATTGCCATTATTAGAATGAGAAAAAATTTCTTCCCCAAGGTAGAAAACCAACTTTAGCAGAGCTGGTGATAGTGGGGAAAGGTTTAAGGGCAGTACTGAAACCAGCCTTCTCTGATGACTTCCTGTTCTGTTTCACAATATGGGTTGTAGGCTGTATTTTTTCCTGTATTTTTGCACTGCTACAAAGCTGCACAGGTCACCCCAGCTTCTCCCAGTCTGTTCATCTAATTCATGGCTGAGTCTGATCAGATATCTGTCGCTGGTACCCAGCTATCTCTTTCGCTTAAGTCTGCTCTTTGATGGAGCACCAACCTACCAGAGGCTGCTGACAAGGTCAAATTCATTGATCTGGGCTTCTCCACAAACTGAATGGCACACATCTCTGTGACAGCAAGTCAAAGGGTTACAAATTATAATTTGAAAGGAGAAAAAAGCACCTTTGAAAAACAAATATGAAAGAAGAAAAAGCAACTCCTTTTAATCTACTGCTGTTTTTGTAAAACAAATTTGAAAGAAGAAAAACAACTCCTTTTTTTTTCTCTTGCCTAACATTTTTCTCCTACTCACCCTGTTCACTAAGATACCTTAGGTTTAGATATTTTACCAAAATGTATTTAAATAAAGTCAAAATGTTCAAGCCAGTGGTTTGCTATTCGAATCCATAATCATCAAAAATCTCCCCTGAGACGTGACTTTGGTCTATAGTCTGAAATAGCCACAGGTTAGACTGAGACCCTGGACCACACTGTGCCTGGGATACAGAATTTCCAGAAACTGAACTCAGGCTTACAAGTGCAGAATGGATATCTGTAGAAAACAAACAAACAAACAAACAAACCGACCTACTAAACTCAGGAGTTAAGACCCAACCTCCTTCCATTTACTAATGAAATGCAGCTTCTGTATGCTGGACAGGAGACCAGGGATTAGATCCCTTGTGTGGCTTCTCTGGAAACAAGAAGAAGAGCCCTGTTTGCACCAGACAGGGCTCTGCCCTTCTGTTTTTGTATTTAGACACAAAGTTATTGCTGCATTGTGGTATAAAACAAAATCACCACTCTTCTTTGTAACTTCAGCAAAGAGTAAATATCCACCTACTCAGTTAATGCTTAGTGTTGAACAGAGACAATTTATCAGCAGATGCTCTTACTATCTGTATTTATATAACCTATGGAAATTGGGCAGCACTTTGAAAAGCTGTCATATTAATTGTTCTTTCTTGATAATCATTGTAATGGCTATAATTGTGGTGAACTCTTTTTTGATGCTGGCACAGATGTTGTAGGCAGCTCTGTGGAAAGCATCCTTCTTCAGCAGGCATCAGTCTTCAAAGCTATGACAAGCTAAGTTTACTAAAATCAACCTGTCTCTGTTGTGCAGGACTGGGAGGAAGATTCTCACTTCACGTAATTTATATGGATTAAGGGAGACACAATCTTTAAAGGATATTTATTTTAGCGGGCTTATTCCCCAGACTATCTAACTTTTAATAAAAAACTCAATCAAAGGAAGTCCTGCTTCAAAGGGATACATGTGTATGTCTCATTTAACAAGGGAAGCAAAGGGATTTGTAATTGATTATCATGAAAGATTAAAAATGGTAATCAGCATATTAATCATGATGATCCAAACCCCTGAGGACACTTACGTAGGCAGTAAGAGAAACCAAGAGTTCGTTCCATCTCTTTATTTTGAAAGAGTTAATACCATGTAAAGATGGAAGTGAGGATAGGTGGACTCAGGAATGCAGTGGGAAAGGGTAAGATCAATTTCGTATTGTTACTTAGATGTACATGACTTCTGCTGATCCTGATTTCTTCATTCACTGTGGGTGAAATCCATCCCTCTTTAGTCCATCAGTTCAAAGTCTTTGGATTATTTATAGTAGCAAAGATAAGGCTTAGCCAAGTATTTGAATGACATATAAATCTTATTCTTGTGTTGTTCACAGCGAGTGCCCTTTTAAGGACTGGTTTGCTGTCTACAGACCTTCAGTTCTGGCCCTCACAGTAGTAGAACGCTCTCTAATCACCTATCTTATCAACAAATAGGAAAGTACTACTCCTTACTAAGTGCTGTTCAATAACACATTTTTACAGGCATCTTATGGCAACCCTGTGTGAAGAAAAAAAGGATAGAGTATGGTTTTAAACAGTCTCTTCTCTGTTTCATGGAGACTCCTGTGGTGGCTTCTGAATTGGCAGGATGGATCTTGGTGGAAACAAAGCGGTTCATCAGTACAATTCTTCAGAAAATTCCAAATATGTCTTTCTGCAGTTGTTATAGGAAATGCTTTTCAGTCTCTATAACCTAAAATAGAGTCTTTTTATTATAAAGCTGTGCAACCTGCAACCTGACCTACAATCAATTCTACAATATAATTTTAAACAGTTTATTGGCATCAAATGACATACTTGTTCAAATCTCAAGCATTTATAAACTGATTTATGTAAAAATGAGAAAAATATAAACCTGAAAGTTACTTTTGAGGGGGAAGGCTAAATTTAAATCCTCAGAAAATATCAGATTTGTAATATTTTACCCTCTGCATGATTTTGTTCCTCTCTTCATTCCATAAATAAAGAATTAGGTATAACAGATTGAATCAAAGGTTGATATCATTAACCTTAGCTCTTTACCCAAGAGCATTTATGTTGAAGAAGTATGGCCAGTATTGTTAACATATAAATTTTATGAAAAAAACCAACCCCCAAAAAATGCAGACTGATGGTAGTTAATAGTGGTTCGCACAAATCATGCTATGTGCTTTATTGATAACAAATTTGTGTGAATAATGTAATTCCCTTGCACTTAAGATTCTTAGTTGAGCCTTCTGTTAACCTTTATACAGAATCTGGTAATTCCTTGTGAGGGTCTCATACACACAGCATAATATCCCAGCCCTTTTGGGGTAAGCAGTAGCTTGCTTTCATGAATAATATAATGCTTCATTGGAAAGGACATTTTTACTTTGATACTTTCCTGCATTACATGTCTAATATTCTTTAATGCTGCTAAATGAAGTGGACATATCTCAATGAATTTATATGGGTGTTAATTATTAACCAATACTAATAATAAACAGCAAAATTGGTACCACTAATTGACTCTTTAAGATGTTTTTTTGACTTCCCAATCTCAGAGCACTTTAAAAATCTGTGGTGAAATAAGCCTCACAATACCTCTAATAGTTATGTCAGGAATTTGTCATTTTCTCTTAACACTTGGAAGGAAAAAAATAGCACAATGACATTTAATGATTCACCCAAGAACAAGGTCTTGCCAGAACTAGATTAGTACCTGTGCCATTCTATCCCAGGTTTCTGTTCTCACTACTAAACTGGACAGTTTCCCCAAAGCAGCATGTTGTCCGTAGGGGTACATCAAAACAAGACAAATATGAGCAGTAGAGAACACAGGAAAGTAGACAAGTGGGAAAGCATTAAATGAGTCTTGCCAAGGAGCAGGGGGACAGCTCAGGGACCTCTCCATCTTGGAGCAACAGGGCTACCTGCTGTGCAAGAGAAGTGTCTCCTTAGGTGAAATCATTAGGAGCAAGCTAGAGAAGCTACAGAACAGAGATGACCAGCTATTAACAGTGGTCACTCCTCCAAACTGCTGACAGTCCTAGGCCAACTTAGCCCCAACACAGAGACAAAACCAGGCACCAGCAAGATGCTTTCTCTCTGCCTAGAGGGTTTCTGTTTATCACTCTCAACAAGACCTGGCTTCTCACACACTGGATTTTTGTCACACCGAGGCTCAAATCAATCAGAGCACAAGACTAGTGAGTTGGAATCCCTCTTCCCCAGCCGAAGACCACCTCCGCACCCATCAGAGTATGCTCTGGTCCTGGCTGCAGCCCTAGCCATCACCTAGTTGTTAGAGCTTGCTTGTAGTACTGTGAACCAAAGGAAAAAAAAAATTAAAAATTAGACTTCTCAGGACCCAAGGAGTGCTCCCTGGGCTGCTGGCAGACCATAGAGTGTTGATGGACACTATTTNAGTGTTGAAGTGATTCATTATACTGTCTTAATATTGTTTAAGAATATGATCAAATTCTATAAGCATTTTACGACTGTTACTGTGTTATTACTAATAGAGAACCTCCCCATAAATTCTTTCTGTTCAGCACTTCTGTACACATCCTTTCCTAGTCTACCTAGTGCAAGTAGACCAAGTCCACTTAAGAAAAAAAAATGATAGTAGAAGCTGACTCTTTTAAGCATCTTTAGCAACACGACATGTTCAACATTGCCTGGAAACAGTGGTTTGGTGCTAATTCAGTGGGAGCACTGCTACTCACTGAGTCCCCAAACCTACCACCCCCTGGTGCTTTCAGATTTCTCTCAAGCAAGTATCCATCCACTTCAATTTGAGAGTGCTGACAAGAAATCACAGGATGAGATGTGGGGGACCTAAAAGAAAAAAGCTGCATTTAGCCATAACTAGATCATTTTCTGAGTTATGCCCTAAATAACTGAATAAATGAATAAATAAAAGTAAATAATCCTGCAGGAAGCAGTGTTGTGAGACATCCACAAATAAACAGAAATTAGTTAAAAGCATTATTTGAGGAATAAAATGAAATAGCAAAAGTCAAATTGCAGGGCTGAATGAAGGTAATCATAATGCAGTTTTCAAATATATTTGCTGTTTAGGGCTATGGTAAACAAGATTAAAATTTGACCACTCAGAAATAATAGCAGCAGCACACTGGGAATTGGACGCAGATGCAGCAAGCTGTGGAAAAGCTCACTTGTTTTTGCTTCTCTCTCTGCTCATCATGAGGAGGCATTTAGCCATGACCACGGTCAGATCCCACTGCCTGATAGAACAGGGTTTTAGAAAGTATGTGGAGAATTAATGCCCAGGGGAAGATGAAGTCTGAGAGTCCTTAGTCTTGCATAACAATGCTTTTTCTCAAAATTCACAATGTGAAAATGACAGGACATGCCTAATGATGAATCTCTCAGTATTTAAAGATGGTAAAAAGTCTCAGCAGCATAGCTGTTTCCCACAGTCCACTTTAGCTGGCTGTGAGGAATGTCAA
>WEIT01022425.1:2538-14923 GCA_013389985.1 Dryoscopus gambensis
CTTTTCAGATTTCTCCAAAGGTCATCCTGTATTTTTTCTAAATAGTTCTGCAGACCTGCTCAAGAAAGCTTTCAGGATGAAAAAAATCTATTTTGTTTTCACCTGATATCATTTGAAGACTTTTAAGTCATTATAGCTTTGATTTTGCTGTCCAAATATGTAGAATGTTGTTACTCAGTGCGGCACGATACATCTAAGGTGCAAGAAAGGATGATCTGTCAGGAGTGTGCCATTGCACTCTTGTGTCAAAAGCACCCAGGAAGCATAGCTGGCAGCTCTCAGTTAAAGCAGTCAGCAACTTCATTAATAATTGGTCTGTATTTCTTGAAACATAGTCCACTTATGACTGGTGATTTCTTTGTAAGAATTTTCAGTATAAATTATGAATGTTGGACTAAATAGTGATGACAACATCACTAACTCATAGGGTTGAAAGTATAATTAAAATGTAGCCAGATGCTGATAATAAAATAATAAGTCTTTTCTTTTTAATGGATTTAATTAGTTTAGTAGAGGAGTGGTGGTGGTGGTGTTTTTTTAATTACACAGTGCTAGTTTTTATGACAGAAAATTTCAAGATGTAAGTTTTTTTCCAAAATGTATGAAAGACATACATTTTCCAAGTAGAAACACCTGCTACACTGAAAGATTTGGGTTGTATTTTGCAATCCCCTAGGAGGTGAATGATTGGAAGGTTGCAGAATACCTTTGATGTCAGCATGTAAGGTACACACCATATTCCTCCACAGTTAAGTTCTGGGCAGGCTAAATAACACATTTTCAAATCAACCAAGGTCAAAAAGTCTTTTTCACATGAATACGTCTTAATGTTAGGCAGATTTCCAAGCTTTTAGGTATTCATGATGACAGGGTAAATGTGTTCCTTGTCAGCCAACAAAATAGATTACAAAAAACAGAAGTCCTTCTTGACACATTCCAGGATAGCAAGCATGAATTATTGTTTGGCTTGTCTAGTCCTCCTTGCATACATTTCAGTTTGCATTATTCATTGGTCTATATCATTACCTTTTGCCAACACATCGCTCAGTCTTTACTACATTGGCTACTGTCCGCCCTCCCACCTATCTTTCTTGCATTCACTGTGCATTCATTCAAGACACTTTGCAAAGCCCTCTGTGAAAGACTATGGAAAAGGACTGTTACATGGCTATAATCTGTAGGACATAAAATTAGTGGAGAAATGACAGATTTTGCGTATTATTGCAGAGATCTGTAATGAACCAGCATAAAAGGAGACATTTAAACAGAATTTAACCTATACTGGACTGAAGAGATGGTATTGTATTTGTGCTTGGGGAAAATACTGTTGAGTCATTTTCTGAATAACTATCATCCCTTGCAGGAGATGCAGCCATTATTTGTAACAAAGCTGTGGTTCCTCTTTTGTATTATTCATTTTGATTTGTTTTAATATATTTTTATATTTAATCCAAATAGTGCATCTTCTACAGCTCCTAAATTTAATACAATTTGCAGTCCAATTACACAAAATGCATAAATTCATTAGTATGTACTTTTGCTAGATTCAATTTGTCACCTAATGAAAATAAATGAAGAAACCAAATAGTATCAATAAGATTAGTGTGTTGCTTAAAGGTCAATTAAAGTTCCCCAAAGAAAAGGGAAAAAAGTAAGGCAAATAATTGAGTTTATCTAAAACACCACTCAGAATACCAACTAGCATGAAATCTTCTCCCCACTGGGGTCTATGTTGAAACTAGTATTGATGAGAGCAGAGCTAATATTTACACCGTGAGTAAATCTTGTAAGTAAGTAGGCACCATGTTTACATGTTAATAGTACTTGGAAGTCTCATCCATCTCACTGTCTGCCTTGGTAGCCAGTCTCATTAGTCAGATTATACGTAGTGTACTCACGGTACCAGTATGAAAGAAACTACTTTCTCTCACCTTGTGCTAATGTTGTGAAAGTTAAGCTGTCTAGTGTAGCCCCTGAATCTCGGACCCTTGTTTTTCTTTGCCACTGAAGACAGCAGAGGCTCATCCCATCTCACATAAGGGCTCTGGTATGCTTGGAATAAGTTTCTCTCTGGAGTTGATCATCTCTCCCTCCCCTTTGGTAGTTAAATCTAGATGATAAGCATATTCTGTATACCTTACAAATGGGTAGGGAGATGAGCTTCATGTGAAATCCAAAGGTGTACATTATTAGCAAGCTACAGGGTACACTGAACTCATTATATGAACAATTTCTGTCATACTTTCTTTCCAAAAACAGGATAGTAGTATTTAACTTGTACATAAGGTCAGCAAGTAATTGCACTTTAATTCCTACCTTTCAGTTCCAGTATGATTCTTGTGGAAATCCAGGTGATACGTTGGAATAGAGAGTCTTTTTCTTCCTAAGAACTGCAGAATCTCAGTTGCCCCATATGCTGCCACTGTCTCTTGTTGATACTGGTGTTCATGTCACTGTGTCAACATCAGTAGAAAGAAATAGGAAAATCAGAGCTGTCAGCAGCTCTTTCAAGGTAGACTCAGCAGTGAATGGGTGAAAAGGTCAAAGTTTTGCTGCCACTACTGAGAGGTATCACATATGTCAGGGGCAAACAATGCTGTTGTGTGGTACTGAGTTCCTCTGATACTGAGAAACACCACCCAAAATTTCCCATGTTAAATATAATATGAAATAGCAAATTATGTTCATTACCAAATTTGCTAGGTTATATGGTACATAATGCCAAACAATTTTGCCTCGGGTCACTGAAATGGAAAGATGATCTGTGGAAGAAGACTTGGCAGTTCTTTATGTGAATATGTAACCTGGTATAACAAACATCATAAAATCAGAGAAATCTAAGTTGGAAGAGGCCTTTTAAAGTCATCTCATTAAGCCCACTGCTCCAAGTAGAGCTTTCATCAAAGACTGTTCAGGACACTGCCTATTTAGTACAATAATGAAATTTTAACAGTGATGATAATCAAACGGGAGCCATTTACCTAGCTCTTCAGGAGATTCTCAGTTACTAAATCTAGACTGATGTGCTTTGACTCCTGCCTGGAGCCATTCATATGTTTGATAGTACACTATAAACCTCCTTCGGTCTCTAATTCCACATTACATTCAGATTTAATATCTGTGCTGTGTTTTGTCTATGTCTTTGTTCCCTTTGTTACCCCAAAGCTGGCTTTACCCAATTGCATTCCTGCAATGACTCTTCATGATTGGTGAGTTGACTACAGCCTTGGAGTCCTTGGGTCCTCCCATGCGTGTACTATCATCCCATGCCTGTATGCCACAATGCTGCTTATGTTCCAGGTTTTGTGGTTTTAACCTAACACACAACTTGTCATCTGTTACAAGTGGTGGCAACTTGATATTTATTGGTCTACAAAGCTGTAGGTCCTTTTATGGCCATGAATGTCTGATATTTTGAACGTTGTTGAATAATGTGATAATCAAATAATTGATACAGTTGCATTTTTCTCTTTCTTTGCAGGTTCTTAGAGTAGTTCGGCTTATAAAAATTTCTCCTGCTTTGGAGGATTTTGTGTATAAGATATTCGGACCAGGAAAAAAACTTGGGAGTTTGGTAGTATTTACTGCCAGCCTTTTGATCGTAATGTCAGCAATCAGTTTACAGATGTTTTGCTTTGTGGAAGAACTGGACAGATTTACAACTTTTCCACAGGCAAGCATAAAATGCATTGATTACTCACTGCTTGTTACTATTTTCTTATCATGGATATTTTCCTGCCATTGATGGCAGACTTGGCGGTGTTTGGTTATTGATTGGACTCAGTGATCTTAAAGGTCCTTTCCATCCTAATGATTCTGTGATTCTGTCATGGTTTAACCTGGCCAGTAGTTAAACAGTACACAGCCACTTGTTCAGTCCTCCCTCTGCAGTGGGATAGGGGGAATTGGGGAAAAATAAGTCAAATTTGTGGGCTGAGATAAAGAAATTTTAGTAGGACAGAAATGGAAGGGCAGACAATAGTGATAAAAGAATTAGAATATACAAAGTCAGTGGCTCACAATGCCGTTGTTCACTGTATGTTGACCAATGCTCAGCCAGCTCCTGATCTGCAGCCCCTAAGCAGCTTGCCCCCAGTTTATATGGTGACCATGATGCCATATGGGATGGGATATGCCTTTGGTCGTTTGAGGTCGCTGTCCTGGCTGTGTCCCCTCCCAGCCTCTTGTGCACCCTCAGCCTTTTACCTGGCAAGGTGAGAGGCAGGAAAGGCCCTAACTCTGCAAGCACTGCTCAGCACCAACTAAAATATCAGGGCATTAACAATATCATTCTCATCTTAAATCCAAAATACAGCATTGTGCCAGCTACTAGGAAGAAAATTAGCTCTATCCCAGCCCAAACCAGGACAGATTCTATCATATATATTACATTAGCAGTCTTCCTTTCCTTCTGAGAAACATGAAGCAGTTTACCTGCATATGTATAGGTAAAAAACCTGTATTTTCTGGGTGTAATAGTCTTCCTGTAATCCTTCAGTAGTGAAAGCCATCTTTCCTTGAGATAGGTATTCTATTTCTGCTGTCAAGGCAACATAGAGAAATTTTACCTACACACTGTGATGATGAGACAACACATCATATGGCTTAACAGTACTCTAGCATGTTACAGGAAGAGGATTCACGTCCACAGGCACAAATATTAATCTGAGAATTTATATAAAATGTCTACACATGATTTATATCTTTGTATTATGAAAGCAGCTGTTCTTGATTTGTACAGGAATGCTTGTTTTACACAGTGTTATGAAACCTGTCTGCATTGACAAAATAAGTGTTTGCCTTTTGGGTATAAATAATGGATATTTATGGGCATTGCCTTAGTTCAGAACAGAACATTGAAAATCAGTGGAAATTGAAGCTAATGTATTTATTGAGGCACACTGTTCTGAATGAAAATAATGCAATTTCTTTAATAGTGGATTAGACTGAGTCTACATGGATTGGTTCCAGTGACAATTTATTTGTTTCTGTCATTCCAGTTTGGTTATCCAATGTATCTATTTTAGTGAAAGTGCATTGGTTGGAACAATTAAAGAACAATGAATACAGCAGCCTCAAGGGTCATGCATTTAGTGAACAAAATGGCTAAACAACAATTTGTAATTATCAAGCTGAACTTGATGTATGGGAAGCTGGCCATCAAATGTGAGACAAAAAATGCCTGCCCACAGGGAATAATGTTAACACCATGCTTTCTGTTTTGGAAAACAGGCTTAGAAAAGCACCCAGTAGAATTAGATATTCAGTATAATTCATTAAATGCTGAAGAAAGGAAAAAAATGACATAAGACTAAAGCTTTCCTTATTAACTCTGGTCTCTAAATCAGATGGTACTACCACCATATTCTATGCTCAATTCCCATGTACACCTTTTGAAAAAAACTTCAAACTGCAGGTCAAATCACCATGAAATTTTGTTTTAGAATTTTTTTATTATTTATGCAAAATATCAATGAAAGTCCTGAAAGAATAATTGTAGTATGATTACAATAAGACAGAATTGCAATCACCTGCACATTTTAACTAGATAAATTGATATAAGTACCTGAGAAAGATCCACTTGCAACGAACGACTGCCAATTTATATCAATACATTAGTGAAGTTTTGGATTATTTTGAGATTTTTAATCTGCTGCCATTTAAACTTCAATAAGGGCTTCTATCATGTTGAATTTTAACACTTGTATGTAAATATTAAATACATGTCTGAAGAGTGAGAAAATATTTTCTCCAACAAATTATACACTGTTTTTACAAACACTGTCTTTATTTGTCTTCTGTTTTCTGACTTAAGTTCTGGAAAAAGAGAAGAGCTATTAGCAACAATAGAAGAGTGTTCCAGCAATACTGAATTGAAATGCTTTGAATATTTTTCTTATGATAGCCAGAAGTATGAGTTTCTATTTATTTTTTTATTTGTATTCATATTCACCTTGTTATATATGTTTCAGGAGTGTAAAATTTACAGTATGTGGTTTCTTTTTTCAGTTTTATAGTGAGGCATCTTTTAATAGGTTAAAATTCAGTGAAATTTTTGTGCTCAAAATTGCAGCTGATGGTGGGAAATAGTGGTATCACTCTAAAGGAGTGCATCTTCCTAGCAAAGTCTGGGGACTTCTCACATTTTATGCTCTGAATAAAGATCATTGAGTCAGTCTGCAATAAGACAATTATAATTATTTTCAGAACATGACTGAAGACATACTATATAACATACGAGATTATATGAAGTCTGCAATACCAGAATTTGCTAAGATAAATTATTAAGAGTTTATCCTCAAAGAAGAGCAAACCTTACATAGCTAGGACTGTTACTGTGAGGTTTTTTTCAGTTACAAATATGGAGACGACAAGCATGATAACAAAAATGGTGACACTAGAGGCTACATTTTGAGTTTGTACATTACAGTGCTTTCTACACGGAAACAGACAAAACCTAAAATCATTTTGAAACTAAGTGCTTTATAAGAAGGCACAGTATGGGTTTTGGAACAAATAGACCTCCTCCTTTTGCTAATGCCTCTAAATTGCATGTTTTCACATGGTTTCCTGATGAAAATCAATAGGCATAAGCTCACTGTTGCCATAGCTACTAATTTCACCCTTCTTTTGGCCATTACAACTTGCCAAATGGACTGGCTTTCTCTCTAATACTAAGTATAAAAATATAGATGTTTGCTTTACTGTTTTTAACCGATCTGCCATCTCTTATTTTTGCACATCTTCTTAGGCGGCACATATTGAGGCATGAGGAAAGACAGGGGTGGCTGGGCCCCCTGAAGAAGGAATTGCGGGGGGAAAAGTGTTCAAAGGCATAGGTGCAAGGTGGCTGCTAACAAAAATTCACTGTGTGGAGAACAAAACATATTGTTAGTGTCTCTGACTTCCATGCCCTGGTTTCTTCTGGAGTTTGGGGCTGTGTGCTGACTGCTCTGTGTCTCAAGTTACAAAGTTGGGAATGCTGCCCTTCTCTTAAATGGGTCAACACAAGATAAAAGCCAGGCCCAACTGATCACAGCAGCAATAATCCCCCAGTTTTCACAAAAACAAGCCTCTGTTCCTAGCCTTGAGCTTGGAGAAAGTTCATGATATGAAATATTAGTTCAATCTAAGCAACATCCATTAAAAAAAGGTGAACAATGCAGTCTTAATTCTCTGATGCAGTTAAAATCTCAGTATCACTGCCACATTTTTACAGGATGGTTACACTTGTCTCAGGGCATTACTGAGGCCTCATGACTGTGTCAGAAGGAAAACATAAGTTTCTGCTGGTAGAACAGTTTGCAAGAATGTTACAGCAATGTCCTAAACCCAGTTAACTTAATTTGCAGAAGTAATTCCAATAATTGTAGAACTGCTTCTATGAATTAGCCCAGTGGAATTTGGTCCCTAAAATTTTGTGGACAAGTACCAGTTACAAGACAAGTACATTATAACTGTAAGTAGTAATTTGTGTGGCACCAGCCCTTAACAGTTGGACAAAATGTCAGAACTGACACTTTGGCTCATATATTCTACCAAATCTTTGCCAATCTTACACTATAAATAAAAAGGTAGTTTCACTTCCATCATCAAAACAGCTCATTAAGTAACAGGGCATAAATACTCAAAGAAATTGACAGTCTTTTCTATAACACAAATTAATTCAGAAAATCACCATTTGCATAAATTTCTAAGTCTCGTCTTCACAGATGTTGATTCTGTCAGCTGGTTGCATTTCAAATTAATTTTAAAATAAACAGTGGGAGGTACACCTTTCAGCTAAAAATAACTTGCTCTAAAGAAGATTGCTTGGTGCAAAGCACATATTTATTGTGCACTGCTTTATTTACTTAAAACTAATGTTTTGCATTATACCGGACATTAATGTTATAATGAAATGCTTAAATTATATTTAAAGGCCATTTTATAAAACTATATGCTTCATGGACAACTGGTTTGGATGGAAGATTAGATTTTTTGATATTAGAAGAATGTCTTCCCGACATTAATCTAGTGCTTGTATTAATGAGGGGTCTACAACATAGTATTGAAGGTATTTTTATACCTTTATATTTTTTTAAAGCAGTAAGCTGTGGTAAAGTGTGATTCAGAAGAAAGGATACTGCACTAGTTCAGTTATCCAGTCCCGTGGGTGTTTTTAAAGCCAGCAGTGGGGTATATTACTTAATGTAGTGCCCACCTTATGCTTCAGCAAGGAGTGCCACACCAGCCAGGTACAATGGCCACTGGCTCCAGAGATGCTCTGAGTGCAGGCAAGCAACAGCTGCCTGTTTTAGCTTCAGCTCCCCATTACAGAGGGAGCCTGAGACCCAAGAAGCAGTGCTGGGCACTGATGGGGTCCTTGTCTTCTTCACCCTAAAGCACCACTGGCGGATGTAAAGCAGGCTGAATTTCTGCTTGTTTCATGCCTGCTCAGCTGGCTACAATTCCTCTCCCAGACAAATATCCCAAATGTTTCTTTCTCTGCATGTCTTGCATGGAGAGCAAATGATTTTTTTATAAGGAAAAAAAATAGTAATAAGGGTTTGTAATTTTACACTGTGTGGAGTCTGTGCACGTGGCTGGGAGGGGGCACTCATTTGAAGGGAGGATCTGGCTGGCAGTGTGCTGATTAAGGCCAAGATTGCTGGCAAAAACGTAAAGCAGAGGGCACTCTGCAAATTTCAGCCCTCATGCTTGGCCTCTTCAAACACATGACATACCAAAGACTAACCACCCTAAAGAATTTACAGAAAAGTAGTTGCCAGCATTTTTCTCTGCTGCTTCTAGTTCATGCTAGCCTTTGTCCTCTCTGGGATCTGTGTGTTCAAAAGAAAGGCTGGGACTTTACATTTGGTCAGGATGTTTCTGGTGTAGAAATAAAAGTCTGATGTTTAACTTCTCTCTGAACATGTGGTTGCTCATTTGGATGCCTTGATCTGCTGCATGTTCGTCTTAGCTTCATTTCTTGTGAGTAATTTGGACTTGTAGGTTTAAGCATCTCTGAAAATTTGATTTGTGTGAGTTAATTCTGAAAAACAACTGTAAAAATAACTCTCAAACTTCTTGGTCTTAACCTAGCAGAGCGTTTGGGCTTCTGTCTGCTTCAGAGTGCCACAGAACACAGCAGCAATAAGAAACAAAGTCGAACTTTGGTGAGGGGCTTTTTTTGTGTGAGTCAGCAGGCAAATTACTTATAAAACCCTCAGCAGCTAAATGTTTGTAGGCCCTGTAACAGCAAAAATTTATAGTTCTTTCTCCAAATATGACCTAGAGGCAACATGATTCAATCTTTGCACTTTAAAATATGTATTATTTAAATCAAGAAAGGAGAAAAAGTTTTAGTGCTACAATGATTATCTGTGGTCAATGGAAGAATGGACTGTCAGTATCAGTGGTCTTCTAATACTGCTTAGTTGTCAACTTCCTTTCTGCTTTCAGCAAACTTTCTCCAAGGCCAGCCCTGGGTACAGATGTGGAAATTGTTCTCTCCAATTGGGCACTCCAAAAAGGCAGTGTCTTTTATGTAGCGCCTGCATAACAAGATGCACCAGATTAGATTGTTCCTACCTTACCCAGCCCTGTTACACCATCTCAGCATGCTTTGTACTTGCAGGCCCTCCTTTCAAATTTTAGACAGATAGCCCTTGATATACGCTTGATTTCATGATACAGAAACAGCATGTAACAAGTCATGCCACATCCTCCTTATTTCAGCTAGTTTGAACCAGCTTCTTGTCACCACATACTAATGATTGTTAGCCATAGGGATGTCACAGAGGGCCAAAACCAAGTGCCGTATGCATGCACATGGACAGTCTTCTCTAGAGTAAATTTGCTTTCCCTTAAGGGTGGGGGTATAACCTTATATGAAAGAAAGAAACTGCTTAGAAAAATAATTGTTTTGTTTGAAAACCTCTATAAACTTGATAAAGAGCCCAAGCAAAGTGTTTTCCTGTGGTTTATAATAATAATATAAACTTGAAGTCTCCCACCCAGTTATTTTTGCCAGCAGCTTTAAAAATTAATTAGAACCATTTGATTGTTTCCCAAGCACAGAAGTTTGTGTAGCTACATGTTTTCAGCTTTTCCAGCACAGGCTTTGGTTTAGGGTAAGTTGATGTGAAGGGCTATCTGGATACTGTTTTCTCACATGTTTGACAAGACCTCTTTGTGCTATCACATTAATGTGTTAATCTGCTGCTGCTGGGTACACTGAGCACAGATCTAATATATCCTTGTAACTGTGTTAACATCTTGAATTCTAGGAATCTTATTAGCTGTAAGCTGCATTGTTGATGTCTTCAGTTTCTAACACTTTTTTGTTATGCATAAACTTCAGTAAGATACCAGCTTTGATCCTTGCTGTCTGGAAAGGGAATACTTTGGATGTCAGGCAAAAGCAAAAGAAACTTATACAATAGTTTGGCCTCATTGAGACAGTTGAGACTATCAAGATCCACATTTCACTTTGATACCATACTCAAACTTCTGTTTCCTAGGCAGTGTGCATTCCTCAGTGTCTGTGTAGGATGTACATCTCACACATTGCTCATGTTGAGTTCAATTCTGGTCTGTGCTGCAGGCTCCAGCTGGAGTTTCAAACGTATCTGGGTTCTACACTTACCTGCTTTCATATGTTCCTATGCCTAAATAAAGTTGTTTGAAACATTCCCAGTATTTCCCATATTTTTGACCTGTATGCCTGGTCTCAAGAAATTTGAAAATGTTACAGGAGTAGTTCCACAAAAAATGCTATTTACAAAATATAGGCTGAATCAAGTGCAGGTACAGAGACCTTGCTGTGTGTTGGTTATTCTTGTCTGTGGAGTGCCTAAAAACACTTCTGCTATTAAGATAACATAATTTATGGTCACATTTAATTATAATGCTTTATTATAGGTATATTTGTAGAGAGGGAACATGGAAGAAAAAGCATAATCAAAAAACCACAATACAGTATAACATTCAAAACAATGATCTCTGATGCTCAGGATATTTATCCTATTTTTTCAGCCTTGAAGGAAACCGAAAAGTTCTTTGTATGGGTTAATGAAACCAGGACTGTATTACAAATTGCAGATTACAGTTCCGTCAAAGATCAAGCTATTTATTTCTCCTTTAGTTTATGAATAGCCTTTCACTTGGCTTTAAAAGTTAAGTGCATTTGTTAAGGTTTAAAAAAGCAAACCAAAACAGGTGTTCTGCTCTGTTAAATTGGTTTTAGGAATGTGTCAATAAAACCATACTAGTATAATTTGTTAATATGTTTGCAATTCTCTTTCTTGCAGGCATTCATGTCAATGTTTCAGATTCTCACACAGGAAGGATGGGTGGATGTCATGGATCAGACACTGAATGCTGTAGGACATATGTGGGCACCAGTAGTTGCTATTTATTTTATACTATATCATCTTTTTGCTACTCTGGTAAGTTTTCACTCGCAAATGTGCTGTGCTTCATATAATTTTGAATTATTGTCATAGCTCTTGTATTGCTTATTATTCTTAGCTAGTTAAAACTAATTGTGATGCTCATTTTTAGCACAAGTGGCTTTTTTAGTTTGTGGATGTGGTAGAATAAATTTACCCTTCAGCCATGTGATGTGAGGTGGTGGCCTTTGTTCTGCTGTGAGATGTTGTTCTTCTTAGATCCAAGTCACACTGCTAGACTAACAATATAATTGTTATCTGTCTTGTACCTTCACAGCTCTAATGATTTCAGTTAAGTGGTTTTTTTATCATGTAGAACTGGTCTCCTCAACTTTCATTGCATTCTCTTTGCAACAATTAAAGTGAGAAGTGTAAAACCTTAAGATACAAACCCTTGACTAGTCATCCCTACTGTCCTGTTGCCTGATACAAAATCAATGTGTGGAAAATATATGACATAGTATATCAAGCAATAAATGATGAGAACTAATACAGCAGTTCCTGCATGTAAACAGAAATGTGGATTATATTAAAAAAACAAAAGCCAACTTTTTTTCTGTATGCATTTCAAATGGAATCATTACATTCTTTTATAGAGAAAATGGAAGGAAAACATCTCTTTGGTTATCCTATATCAATAAGGGCTTGGTACTTTATTTGAATACCAACACAGAGAAAATACCCCAATCAGGATAATAACCATTTTATACACCCTTAATTCACTCCTACTATTGCTCATTTTGTGTTTTCCATTCACTGCAGATTTTGATGCACTTACTCTTATTTTCACTTTCTTCATTCCATTTTCTTTCTTTGCTCAGATGTCTACTCATATAAGGTACTAACTGTATTTATACAATGTCCACCAGCTTCTATCTACTTCTTTTACTTTACAGTATATCCCATTTCACTTCTAAAGACTGAATAATTGGACAACAATAGTGGGTGCA
>WEIT01022426.1:0-28645 GCA_013389985.1 Dryoscopus gambensis
ACATCATTTACATATTTATATCCTTACTAAATAAGATTATATGAGAATATTAAATATCTGAATAGGTTTCACTATTTGAAATTTTAAGCATTTCTATTGGGTCTCATAGTTCCAATGAAATATTTATGAGCGTGTGTGTGCGTGTGTGTGTATATATATATATGTGTGTGTGTGTGTGTGTGTGTGTGTGTGTGTATATATACACACAAAACCTATATATATGTGTGTGTGTGTGTTTATACATATCCACAGAAATATTATTACATATTTATTAAAATATATTGGGGTCATCTAACTGCACGAGTATTTCAAAGGATATGTAATGATCCATTTTTTGGGTTAATATTCTATGCAAGAAATAAGCTCTGCATCTTTTTCCAATGGTATGACATACAGCTATTGGAGCCTTTGGATATTCCTGGCTGTTGGTCCTAAAACTACCACAATATTAGGATCAGAAATGTTACTATAGATGATTAAAAAGGTTCCAAAACATAACAGCATGATTTTCATTTCCCCTGATTCTTATGGGCTTAAACAAAGGAGTTCAGTCTTGTCAACCAAAGAGGACACGATGTCTGAAGCAGAAAATTCCAAGAAATAAAACAGGAAGACAATCAGGAACCCACTGAGTGCAGTTTCAAATAAATGACCTCTTTTTTGTAATTGCTATCTGATATATCAAATAGAGGTTTTTACTGTAAGTGGTATCTAAACAGGTTATTTGCTTGTTTTAAATATTAACATGAAATAATATTTTAGTTTATATGAATGCAACAGAGAGTATAAGATATTTGAAATGAATGTCTGTAAACACAATAGCCTTTAAAATGTGAACCATGATGTGCCTTTACAGCCATTTATTTAACAGCTATACACTGTTTCTCATAGCATTTAAATTTTTGGTATGTCTGCAAAAAGTCCCTTTCTCCCCTGTGCCCATACACATCATGCCTGCTTAAAATAATTACTGTAAGCATAAGAAATTATTTTTTCACAGTTTAAAGAAAAAACGTTAAGTTAGTAGCCTTAGCTGCAACAATCATGATATTGTGGAGCTTGGGATCAGCTGAGCGCACTGGTAGTTCATACTAAGACAAAGGTTTTAGATTTTAGAAAGTAAACTTCAGCTTGTTCAGAGCCCAGCTGAGGGAGATAAAGGCTCTCTATGATGTAATTGCATTTGATTTGACACCTTTCTGATGTCACTGTTTTAGTTTCAGTCACAATATGCTCTGGAAAGCCATGTATTATTTATTTATTGGAGTGATTAACATATTTTTTTTTAATAAAATTTAAGGCAGAGTTTCAAATTTACCTGGTTAATTTGCTTTTCAGAAATGTATAACTATGATAAAGAATTTCTCATGTTTTTTATCTTAACCAAGATCTCATTGATTGGAATCATGGCTGTGACTTATAATAATATGAAAATTAGTGTGGACTAAGCTGCACCAAACTCTATTTTTGTCTTCTCAGGAAACTATTTAAGATAAAACCCAGACCCTTCTCATTGCTATTCTCAACCACCTCTCTGTAAAGAAATAAGAAGTTGAGGATTCTGGTTTTTTATCACTGAATTGCCACATTGTTGCTGCAATACCAACTTATCAGTTTTATTTTTCTTTCTATTTTTGCAGGTTTTATTTACAGAAGGAATATTCACACACACGATAGATTTTACAGTAAAACTTAACTTACACTTTTGCAAGAAATCAATACAAATGTAGAAACTTGTTGCATAAAACTTCTCTAGACATCTACAACAGCAAACAAGAAAAGACACCTCTTTTTGTTCAGACTGGAAGAGATTGCCCTCTGAAATAAAGATTAATTTCACCAAGACTTTTCACAACATAGATCCTACTGTCTATGCCTCATCCATACTCTATTTCTGTATTCCCACAGAATTCACAAGGTCAACGAGTTGTGCATTATTAACATATTAGTAAAACTATAACCATGAATAGTCCTTGATGAAACTAGGCTAACTGTGCTTTAATATTTTCTCAGTGCAAAGAGTTTTCCACAAGCAATAATACAAATGTACTTAAGATTTCCCAAGGAAAATTATTGAAAAACTAAACTTGTTTACACAGTTAAATACTAATTTCATGAGGTGTTTAAAATGTTTTCAGTTTTTAAAAAGTGAAAAATTAAACAAAACCAAATTTTTTTAAAGAAATGATTTTATAGATTACCTTCCCAACAATATCCTCTACTTCATAAGGTTGAGATGTGCAGAAATAAATTGTCCCTTTTTACTGATTCTTGTAGCTAAAACAGCAAGATAAAGATTGAAAACTTGTAATAAAACAAGAACTTTATACAAACTGATTTAATGATACAAACAATAATCTATGCAAACCCTCCTGAAACAAATCCTGCAATGTATTTTGATATAAAAGTAAAATGAATAATTGTCTATTTCAAATCCAGGATATATTTTGGGGTTTATCTGCAGATGCTGAGAAGGATTTCTGATTTCCATCCTATTCTCTTCTCTAATAGTCTTTTCTTCCCCGTTGACATCTAATGATTTTTCTTGCTTTTTTCTTTTATGTGTTGTGTGACAGAACAAATAAAAATCTCAAAATATCATCCCTGCTTTCTGTTCTAACCTGGTAGATATTACCCACATAAAGTATGAAAAGAAAGTACATATCACTGGTTGAGAAAAGCTCTCAGAAAGATAATTGTATAAGTTCTATCAGTTAAACTTCTGATAATCACTTCCAAATTCTTTTATTTGCGTGAAGGTTTTCACTTACAATCAGGAAAACCAATTATATGCTTAGAGTTTAAATGCTGCCACCCCTCAAAGAAAACTGAGAGGTACTGAGAGCTTTCAAACTATATTACGAATTAAACAAACCAAGATTTTTCTTTGTCATTCTGAAAGATGAGTTTCACTGGAGATGAGACATTGGTAAGAATATTAGTACTTCCCTACTACCTGAATCCTAAAGGGACTACAAGTTTTTTCATGTTCTTTAGAATGTGGCTTTCCAAACACTTATTTTTCTGTAGTACCATCATCCATTTATTTAAGCCATTATATTATTATTGTGATTAGAGTATTTGAAAAAGACTTTCATCTCCTTGGAAAAAGATCAATTTAAGAAAAGAAAAACAGAAAGTATGCATCTTGAGATTTTGTAAGTATAAGGCAAAACCATACACAACTTTAGATCCAGTCTAAGTTTTTTTTATTTTTTCATTTCAAAGTAAGCTTTGTTGACTGTAAGAGGTAGATGCTATGTAAGAGGTAAATTTTATGTAAGAGAAATATTTCAATCCAAACATGTATTTGTTGACCTACATAGTTTCAAAATTAATGAAAACTTTAGAACTTATTTTCTGACCATACTGAAAGAAGAAATAGAAAACAAATACTATGAACAATTGAAAACTATTTTGCTTTTATTGAACTAGCACTTAGACAGAAAACAGTTACATCAAAAACTTCCTAACACAGTCCAACTTTCAACTCCCTTTACTTACACTTTAATTAGGCTTATAAGTTTGCAAAAAGTTACTTATTCACTCTGATATGAAAAAAAGAACCCGGTGTGTAGTGTGGAATTCTAATGGATGAAAACATGCTCTGAAAGGAGGGTTCCTGATGAGGATTTCTGCTGTGTGAACTTCGTTCTCACAGTTTTTGTCATCTCATGAGCTAGTTAAATTATTCCTGTCCATTTCCTAATTCATCCTAAGATACAATAGACAGCACATTTCTTGATGATTATAAAATGCCTCAGGTGAATTCTTCTATGGCGGAAGACTGAAGAAAAAGTGACTGGAACTTCTCAAAAACTTGATTAATGACATTAAAAAGTGCTGCCTGGAAAGTCTTATTAAAATCATTAGAAAAAGAATGAAAAGAGATTTTCACAATTACTTAGGATTGCTGGTTTTGCTGCCGTGTGCCTGACAATCAATTAAGAAGTTTCTGCTGCGTCTGCTGTGGAAATTTAGAACAATTTCATATTTAGTAGCATTTTTCCTTGTTTATGCTTTAATGCAGGTGTGACAAGCTGCTTGCCTGAAGCAGTCTCTCTCTATTATTAGGAACATTTCTCCAGTTCTTCTTAATAAATTCACAGGTGGTTAACAATTCATGTCCTTGCTTGTGTTTTATTAACCATACAAAAAAAAATTACTTTGGAAAGCTTAATATCAAGTAGTGCATAATATTACTGGATTTTCAATCAATTTTGTGAGCTTCCTGGTGCTCTGCAGCTTTGAGGTACAATTCTGCAGAAGACTTCTCCAGGCCTCTATCTATGATGAAGGAAATAAATCTTTATAAAAACAGCCCCCCCCCTTAGACAGTGATCTACTTATCTCTTCATAATTTGTTATTAAAAAAATACCCTCTGAAAAAGGCATGCATGTCTTATTCCATTTAGAAGAGATTGAAAAAAATTCTTATGAAAATAACATTGAAAATAGCAATAGTCAGCAGCAGATATCACAGAAGATCACATATGGCTACTCATACAGTGGCAAAAGAATATCTAGTAATGGGATTTAAAGTTAACATACATGAGAGTTTTAAAGTTTGTTCCCTAAGAAGGCAAACATAAGTTGATTTGGCTGTCTCCTTCCTCCTTACCTCAGGTAATTTTGAGGCCTTCAGACTAAATTCAAGCAAACAAAACAATGAGGAAGAGATCCCTAACATACTAAACTACGCTTTTGTTGTCGACAGCTCTTAGGGGTCTGTTAGTCTGACCCGGGATGCCGCGACCTTCCCAGAGAGAGGTCCCACAAGGGACAGCTTTCTAGGAGTCTCTGGCAATCCTCCTGCCGCTGGGACACCTCAGCGGGGGGACAGCCTGTGGCTGTCACCGATCAGCTCTTGGCAGTGATTTCAGTTCAGTGATTTCAGCTCTGCCTTGCGAGGTAATCCCAGGCTGACTCAGGGACAGAGACAGGAGCGTCCTGTGGTGGTTCTACAGAGGTAGCCTTTATTGACCAGGACTCTGTGAAGGGGGCCAAGGACAGCAGCTCCCTCCTGAACCGGGCAGAAGCTGTGGTTTTTATGGGGGAGAGCGGGGGTGGTACCAAGGGGAGAGACCAATGGGTTACAAAGAATTTACATGGGCACCAAGGCGTGGTGGGATCTCACCCTAACCACAGAGGACTGCTCCTTCCAAGTGGTGTCCCTCCAGGGGACAGTTGAGGTAAGCTTGTCACAACCCATTCAAGGGACATCTCTCCACTGGAGAGACCTGGCAAGCTTATCCTCCTCCACACACTTTAAAAATGTAGCTGCATAGATAAGAACATTGTTAATACATTCCATGAAGGAAAGAATATTTTATACAATTCAAATTTGACAAAGTCCCAAGCATTAGAAGTTCTATACTCAAAGAATGAGAAAAGTTATGCATATTTCTGTATATAGATTCATATAAGAGTTCACATATTTCAGTTAGATACTGTGGTTCCTTAAACTTTAAATCTAACTGTTGATTCGGTCCCATGATTTTGGCTGCTGTATATCAGTATTACTTCAGATATCCTTAGCACCACAAGAAAACAAGAGGTTGAGCAGATGAACTCCATGGAAATATGAAATTACTACATCCTGCCACAAGTTAGCCGTTTGTTTACATCTTTGGAATATCTGGGAATAGAATGAATGATCAAAAACCTCCTTTCAGATACTACAATCTTAACCTTTTTCTATTAACACTTACCCTTTTTTTTCAGGTTGTCCAGGAGATATATTTTTTTTCCTCTTCTCCTTAACATACATGATCTCTTGCTAGTCTTCATTAACAAAATTATGCTGATTAAGTTTCAGATCCCAGCCATTTATTGTCTTAAGAGTTCAGGAAAAGTTTCAAAGATTTCTTTCCTCCTCCCACTCTCTTTGTAAGTGTATAGCATAGCAATGGCCATAACAATGCTGTCCCTACTTTCAACTGGTTTTAGATATTTGATGTAATCAATGCAATCAGTTCTTCTATATTACACAGTACCTATGGAATTTCTGAAATAATACCCTCTTACATTACCATCTACATTACTATTCCCTAAAATTTCCCGATGCAGTTTACAGATATAACCTTCTTTCTCAGTTCTCATATGCTTTTAACTTTTTTATACAATACATTTAGCCAAGTTATTACGATTATGATAGCAATATCCTGCCCTCTTACTTATTTGTTGTCCCCTCGGTCTTTCTCATCAGCAAATTTTATTATCAAAGATATTTAGATTTTCAATCTAGATCATTGATAAATGAACATTAGTGACATGTCTAATATTAATTCTTAAACTACTCTATTAGATTATGCTATGCACATCAAAATCATTATGAATGACAATTTAAAATGCCATATATGTGATATTAGACATGAAATCAGAATTCTACAGTGGGAGATAAAGCAGATGTAAAATATACCTTTTTTTAGAGAAGGAGAGGCTACTAATAGCTCTGTCTCATCAGCTAGACAGAACTATAGTGGGTTACTCTCTATTAATAGCTTGTACATGGGCAAAGATAAAAGGCAAGTTACTTGGCTGCTGATGTATGTTTGTAGATTTTATTTACCTCTGTCTGAAACCCAAATAACCTACTTCTATCTCCAGATTAGACACTATAAAACTATACTGTACTTTGACTTATGAACAGGATATGAATCTCTAAATAAAAGAGAATTATCCAGTCGTAAAATACACAGAAACAGAACATGCACAACTAAATAAAATCTGACCCTTGATGATGAGAAATTGAGTCAAAAAATTAAGATAAATGCCTGTCTGTCTTGGAAAAATTCGGAAGGGAAGAAGAAGGAAGACAGCTGCCGCTAATGTATCTGGAGTTTCCTCTCCAGTTCTTTTATTACCTTAATTTAAAATGAGTTTAGTGCTAATAAAGTTTCTAAGCAAAACAAAGTTTCAGATTACAGACAAGAGTTTGACTGTCTAGGGAAAAAGGCTGATGACTGCAGAGGATCCCGCCCTCCGTTCAAACATAGAATTAGATTAGTTACAGAATGTTAGCTTTTTCTGCTGCAGAGTTTAGTAAACAAACATCTTTCTTGGCTTCACCTACTCACCTCTGCTAGATGCATAGGGAGCTTTGTAATTGTATCTGCTGTGTAAGGGAAAAAGTGATATCCTCCATTCTGTGGCTTTATACTTTCAGTATGTGGCTGGCTAGGAAATGTATGCTCAATGGAACTGACAGAAAAGCCCAGTGCTGATATTAGTGTGTTCAAGAGATTGCAATTTTGACCACATTTAAATGGGTAGTTGTGTTAACTTGCAAAAAGACAAGAAGATTCTGAAACTTAATCTTTTCTTAATCAAATTATTATTGTTAATAATTGTAATAATTCTGTCTTGCTGCTAATATGTTTTTTTGCACAAGGCCATCCCTTTTGACCTTTTCCAAATGTCAGCAATAATATTTAATATGAATATGCTTCACAGGCACTTTAAACACTCATATAATGTTTAATATTAAAAGATAATAATCTTGGTATTTGTACTCAAAATGTCACTGAATATTGCATGAACAGTGATCATGCTGGCTTAATAGCAAGGTGTGTATCCAAACCCTGATATTATCAGACAGCTTAGGAAATTAACACCGAAGAGAATTGTTGTTTTGATTATTCTTTGTTTTTTAAATTACTGAGTGTTTGTAGAACACTCTTCCTTTGTTAGGAATCTGGTCATAGGGTTCAGTGTTGAATGATTATTTGGAAATATGTAAAAAGGTAAAGAAAGCATTAGTTTATTCTGTTAATGAAGATGTATCTTAATGCTAATGCTTAGATTCTAAAAAAAATCTTGCAATGAGAACATTGGAGATAATATCCAGTGAAAGACCTACTTTGAGGAACCCAGTTCACAAATGAACCATGTATTAACACACTCCAAATAAGTAGAAACCTAGGATGGGTGATTTGAAAGAAAAACAAATAAAACCACCAATTTAATTGACAAGACACTTACAAGGAACCTGTAAGAAATATCACTTACATGTTGTGTGCTTAAAAAAAGACGTGAGATCTTCTGAAAATCTTCTCCATACACACTGACCTAAATCCTAGAATTTTCTTCCAGTGGAAGGTTCCTATAAACATTCTTTTCACAGTAATTCAGTAAGACCCATTGAGTTTTCCTGAAACTTAAATTCTGAATTAAAAGCCTTCTCTTCAAATTTTCAAAGCTGTCACCAGGAAAGGGAAGATCTAGTGTTTAGGTTTCCTTTAGATTGGAAGATCACATGGAAGATCACATATCCAGATGAATTCTGTATCAACTGTCATAAGGGGAAAGGAAATTGACAGTGAGGAAAAAGCATGGGTGTTGTGGTGCATTTTTATTTTTTTCCCTTGATTTTATAATTATCTTAAAGATGGCTTAATCCCCTCCCCTCTCTCCACTCGGGTAGTGGGTCCCAAGCCCAAGTCCATCCCCTGATTCCCTTTTTAAGGTTATTCTCCTCCCTTGCCTCCTTATCTGTCACCCGGGGTTCTTCCCCTTGTTCCAGCACCTTCCCTATCCATCACCTAAACCCCTACTGCAGTCCCCGTCCATCTCCCTAGAACCCTTCCCTTCCTTCCAGAGAATTCTCTGTTTCCCATTACCCCACTGGTTTTCCCTAATGTCAGTTATGGTCATTTATTCTCATTGATTATACATGCACATGTTCCCTCCCTAAACTCCTCCTTGTTTGTGCCCTCATTGGTTGTACCCTTTCCCTGCCTATTGTATCCACCTCCCTTTAAGAGTGTGTGTCATCCATTTTGTTCGGTTCAGTCGCACCAGACCCCGTTCGGGGAAATAAAGGACTCTCTGAACTTATTGGTGTGGCTGGCCCCTCCTTCACCCCTTTGCCTTGGAGCATCGTCCTGGGTACATCTGACGGCCCGACACAGGGAGCAGAGCTCGCCCTGCCTCTTAGCCGCTACCCAGCCTCTGGCACAGAGACTTAGGGGCGGCCTTATATGCTGCGTTGCCCATGCGGAGCTAGCCGGGGAATCAACGCAGAGCACGGGTCACCGCGACACATAGGAAGAGTGTTGGTCCTACAAGTAGCTCACTTTCTAAACAGAGTGGATGGAAAACCTGAATTTGAAAGGTTTTTTACTCTATTATTGCAATTATAGAAGGAAAAAATAATATTTATATTAAACATAACTAAGAACAAATGAAAAATGCTATCTAAAACAAGAATAAGGATTCACGTCTCTCTTTATAAGTGTTCTTATTGCTACATAATGGTATTATACTCTTGTCTGTGTTGAATTAGTTTATTCTGTGAAGAATAACAAAACTCCTGTTGAACAAAGCAATGGCCTGGCACATCTTGGAAATGCCTGTGCACTGTGCATGTGCCATGATGTGACTGGGCAGGTATAATAAGTTTGTAGGGTTTACAACATGTGCATGGTACATCTTCTGGCAAAACATATACAGAAAATTTTAATTATGATTATGTGAGCACAGGATTTGGAATCCTTCAGTATCCTTTGACCCAATACCCAAGAAGAGAGTTAAATAAAACTTAAGAATAACATTGTCATATCAAACTTGATAAAAAATTAGTTGAAACTAATAAATAGAAACATTCTGTTACATATTATTTCTGGAGGTTTAAGGTGTATGGTCTGTTTCTGAATACAAGAAGACTGATGGCTATGAGGCCCATGTCTTCATAGTCTAATCCCTTTTCAGCTTTATTTCCCTTGTTTTCTGTATATGTCTGTGTTGCCTTTTCCTGGTCTTAAAATTAAGAACCAAACACAGTTAGAGGGGAAAAAAGGGTTTTACCTCAGTATTTATTTAAGCATCCTTAGGTGCACCACATCCAGGTAGAATATGCTGAAATGCACCCCAGAATGCACACTGAAAATGCACACACACGATGACTCGCATATACAATTATAGGCCTTACAAATTAGTGTATCTATCAAAGATTCCTCAGTGAGAGGCTCAGTGAGTGAAGCCGCCGTCCCCAGGAATCTTCCCCCCCGGATGGGCCTATCTTAGTTTACGGGCTGTGTGCTAGAAAGGACCTTGGTGTCTGGGGCTTTCTGACCCCTTACTGCGAGGCTTCCAAGATGTTTACTCTTGGCTTAACAGAACTTTGGGTCTAAGCTAGTTGTCAGACTTGGGGAATTACAAGTATGTGGGCTAAAAGTACTAAGGATACATAAAAGCTATGTAAAAGGGTATATAAAAGGAGTATATAAAAAAGCAAAAAAATCATCATGGAGGTTTTCTGAGATTTTCCTCTGCTCCCTTAGAGATTTCTTAAATAAAGTGTAGAACCTACTTATTCACTATCAAGGAAATAATTTTTAACCAGTAAATAAAGCACATACTATCATAAATTAAAACATCAGATAAAAAACCAAACCAACAAAAAAAAGTCGCTTGCCCTAGGCAATCATACACCACCTTGTGGGGAAAGGTAAGAGCATGGCAGCACAAAGGAGCACATGGTGGCACAGACCCTGGGGGGAGGAGGTGTCACGCAGCAGGCCCCTACAGAGAGGAGCCTGCCAGAAGCTGACAGGCAGGTGAACAGCGCAAGATCACCCCACAGAAGGACATTTAGAAGCTGCATTGCTGATGTGGCAGCACGGGATAAGTTGTGTGGTGGGAGTTACCATGAAGGGAGGTGCTGTGTCTCAGGGAAGTGTATAAAACCTTGTGTATAAAAGCTTGTTCCTTTGAATAAACGATTCAGATCGATTCAGATCCAGGAACCAGATCCAGACTCAGATTCAGTCTGAATTTCAATCACTGACACCAGCTGGAAAGCAGGAGCAGATCCTACCTTAGAGTTGCTGGAAAACTCTTCAAACCTTCCATGAAGGGATAGGTGTTTTCCTGCACATCTTCATGTTTTTCATTATTATTTATTCTATTCTAAATTGATAGAGACTGGATTACAGTATGACTGGGTAGATGTTTGCCAATAAACTAGAAGTGGTTTGTGATATGCTATGGCCTCTCTATAAAATAAATGTGTTTTTAAATCATGATATATATGTTTGTATGTCCAAAGGAGACAAAACTGAACATTTACTGTAATGACCTTCTTACAAACCATTTTTTGTAGCTAAAGAAACAGCATGGATGATAAGAAATAACATCAATAAACAAAACAGATGCTCATACTAAGATCATCACTTAGTTTCTTACACTTTCTTGAACTGCTTCCTTGACTTCTGCTGTTAAAATAGCATTTATGCAAGAGGTGCCCTTTTTCCCATCTTTTTTTTTCTTTTTCTGACTGACAAGAACTTTTTCCAAGATAACTTCAGAAACATAAAATGGGAGATCCTTCTAGTTTCCCCTTCCGACTGGGTATTGACTGTTTAGAAAGGTTAACAGACCATGGTTTATTTTCACACAAAACCCAGTGACACTTTTTTAGTAATGCACTGAAGCCAGGGAGTCAGAGAAAAACAATTTTTATCCAAAGACATTTTACTTTGGTGTGGGGAAAAATGTTGGAGAGTTATACATAGAGAAAAATATCTGGAACAGTTTTTGGCATGAATATTAACATAAGAAAAGGGAAGGAAGAATAAAAAAGAATAAATACTTGTTTATATGAGAATCTTCCTTGTTCATACTAAAAATTCTATTTTGTTTAGGCTTTTTAAGATGCACTAGAAAAAGTATCTCTTCATAGGTTTTTTTGGACTCGGAGATGGAAAGTACAAAATCTATAGATATAGATATTTATGTATAATGTGTCCACATGTGGATGGATGAGTGTGGATGAGTACATATGTGTGGCATTAAGACTTCAGTCACCCAGCTGTCATGTGGAGCATTTTATAGCAGAATCACTTTTTTTCTTCCTTATACAATGAAACTCTGTTTTTTACATTAGAAATTTAAATCTAGGAACAAAGTAGATTGGGTCCATTATTTATAGTATCAAATAAAGACTGAGTTCAGCACTTGTAAGACAGGTAATTAACAAAGAAACAGAAGACTTGATATTGAGCTTTTAATTTAGAAACAGAAAGGTTAAAAAAATCTTGCAAATGATGTTATAATTGGGTTAAAGTGTATGAAAAGAGAAAGAAAACACATCAGAATATATTTTGACAAGCATTTTCATTTAAATTAGTTTAATTTTTTTAATATAATAAACTTCAAAATGAATAAAGAAATCTGATATATTGCAAATAAATATAAAGGAAATAAAAATAAAAACAAAACAAATCTTAAGGGTGTCTGCAAAATAGTTAGCCTTGAAATTTGTTTTACTTGTAGAAAAATCAAATTAACAGGAGATAAACTATAATACATTAAGAAAAAGACAAATAAAATATTGAATTTACTAAGTATGCAAAACACTGAACATTGATCAAGACTGCAGAAGCAGTTATCTCCCAAGAGCTGCTATTGGGAAGGGGAACAGAAATCAGAAAAGGCAACAGAATATCCTTACTTAAGAAAAAAGCTTTGGGACACAGCAGGAAATTAAAGACCAAATAGTTTAACTTCAATTTGAAGGAAACTATTAGGAACTACTTTAAACCACCAGATCTGAAAATGCTTAGAAAAGCACAACTTGATTAAATGAAGGTTGGAATAGAAGGGTTATGCCTTACTAATTTGTTAGTTCTATGAGGTTGTGATTGCCAAAGTAGAGAAAGGAATTGCAGTGTAGACATCATACTTAATGGCTTCTCAGGAAGTTTTTTAATATCAGAGGTTGTGTAAGGTTCAAAATCATTGAACTGGAGAGAATCTGGCATATTAATTTAAATAAAACTGGCTAAAGAATGGAAGGACAGAGGGCAAGACACTATAGACCTGGAAAAATATTGTTTGGAGGGAAAAAAATAAGAGGAAAAAGGAAGCTAAACCTATAGAAAAAAGCTTCTGGACTAGTGCCTGGAAATGTATTATGCTGGGTTCAGGTTAACATAATACAAAGGATTTGCACGGTGTATAAGAATCTAGAAATAAAAAAAAAAGGTCAAAATTTAATAAAATCTCTCAAAATTTTTCTTTTTAGTGACAGGCTTTCCCCTACAACTTCTAACAATAAAGCAAAACAAGTACAGTCCATTTTTCTTTGTGATATCCTTAAAAAACCTTATCTACACTACAACAGAGAAGTGCCACATACGTGCTTTAGGTTTTAGTAAGGGTTATATATGTCAGTGAAAATCAGGAAAAAATAAAATTCAGTGTTCAAAAAGCAAGTATTCCTCTGTCTGATTCTATCCAGAATGTATTTAAGACTTTGAAGTGAGGAAAAAAAGAATCCTCTTAGAAGAAAAGTAAAGCCAAAACAAAACAAGAAAAAAATATTATCCACACACTCCTGCTAAATGGAAGTGAAAAGACCACTTTCATCTTGCTCTTCAGGTGTTTGGAAGAGTGATGTGGTTTTTACTTGTCAAAGTTTCTAGTGAAGATGACAATAATATCTAATATAGCCTGAAAATTGCTAGGATCCCTTTTTTTATCTCTTTCACTTTGTCTTTAGTTTGATGACAGTTACTTACCATTACCAAAGAGAAATGGAAAGAAAAAATCTTCTGAGTTTGTGGCTACTGAAACGTCAAAAGATTTGGGAAACTGATAGATCATGGCAATTTTAGTAAAATGAAAATCCAAGAAAAATTTCTGAATTGTTTGCAATTTGAAATTTGGTTTTTTTAAAATACATATAGAATATATTAAGACAGGGGAAATAAGATTATTGTACCATAATAAGTTGTGCTTTTAAAATAAATAAAACAGACTCACCTGTCTTTAATAAATATTGTGTAACATATTATCTTATAAATAATATCATTTTCTCTAAGATAATACAATTTTAGATTATCTTACAGAAAATATAAATGCTATGGAAGTCTAAAATAGAATAGGTGGGGAGGTTTTTAATGTTTTTTTTTTTCTCTTCAGTGTTGACTTGCTGGATAATGCTTAATAGTTGTGGAGGTTTGACATTGGCCAGCTGCTGGATACCTGCACTTTCACTTCCCCTCCTCAATAGGATAGAAGGAGAAAATTAGATTAAAAAGCTCATAGGTTGAGGTAAAGACACAGACATCACACACCAATTACTGTCACAGGCAAAACAGACTCAACTTGAGAAAGAATTATTTAATTTACTGTCAATTAAATGGAGTAGGATGGTGAGAAACAAAGACCTAAACTAAAACCCTTCGCCTCAGTCCACCCTGCTTCCCAAGCCCAACTTCATTCCTGACTTTTCTACTTCCCCTACCAAGAACTCATGGAAGATGGGGAATGAGGGGAATTGTCCGTGTCACTCCTTCCTCTTTGCACTTTCTGCTTGTTCCAATGTGGCTTCTTCCCATGTGCTGCAGCCCTTAACAAAAAACATCTTCCAGTGTCTGTCCTCCATGGCCCACAGTCCCTGCCAGAAAACCTTCCTGTGTGGGCCTCTCTCCATGAGCCAAAGGTTTTACAAGGCACAACACCACTCTGACATGGGGTTCTCCATGTGCTGCTATGTGGATATCTGCTCTGACTCGATGTCCTCTATGGGCTAGAGAAGTCTGTTTCTGTAGTCTTTAAACGGAATGCCTGTTTGCAGTGGGTTGATGCTGGCTGGATTCCAGGTGCCCACCAAAGCCGCTCCATCACTCTACTCCACAGTTGGACAGGGAAAGAAAATATAACAAAGGGTTCATGGGTTGAGATAAGAATGGAGAGTGATCACTCAGCAAATACCATCACAGGCAGAACAAGCTAGAATTAGGGATATTAATTGAATTCATTACTAACAAAATCAGAACAGGATAATGAAAAGTAAAATAAGACCCTTCCCTCCACCCCTCCCTCCTTCACAGCTCTACCTCCTCCCCTCAGTGGTGCAGGGAGACAGGAAAGGGAGTTATGGCTAGTTTATCATACATTGCTCCTGCCACTGCTCAAGGAGAGGAGTCCCTCTGTTCCAACATGGGGTCCCTCCCACGGGAGACATTTCTCCATGAGCTTCTCTAACATTAGTCCATTACACGGGCAACAGTACCCCATGAACTTCTGCAACATGGGTCACTTCCATAGGGTGCAGTCCTTCAAGGACAGACTGCTCCAGCGTGGGCTCTTCTCTCCATGGGTGTGCACGTCCCTGCCAGGAGCTTGCTCCATCATGGGCCTCCCATGGGTTCACAGCTCCTCTCAGGCATCCACCTGCTGCAGTGGGTCTCCTCCATGGGCTGCAGGTGGATCTCAGCATTCTCACTGACCTCCATGGGCTGCAGGGACACAGCTGCCTCACTGTGGTCTGCACCATGGACTGCAGGGGAATCTCAGCGCTGGTGCCTGGACCACCTCCTGCCCCTCCTTCTCCACTTACCTGGGCATCTGCAGAGTTGTTCCTCTCACATATTTTTACTCTGCTCTTCTCAGGCCACAATTACATCTGTGCAATAACCTTCTTTTTCATCTCAAATATGTTGTCACAGGATGTTACCATCATCTCTAATCTGCCCAGCCTTGGTCAGCAGCATGTCCATCTTGGAGCCAGCTGTCTTTCGTTCTGCCAGACATGGGGGAAGAGATTCTGGTAGCTTCTCACAGAAGCCACCCCTGTAGCCCCCCAGCTGACAAAACCTGGCCGTGTAAACCCAATACACTATTTTAGACCAGAACATTTTTTCATTGCTAGTAAAAACCCACTGACTTTATATTTATTTGACAGTGCTATGATTGCCTTGTACTAAGCTTATTTTCACTTGTTCCAGCTGAGGTTAAACTTGTGTAGTGGCTAAATAACCACTGTCTTGTGTTAATTAAGCTTTTGTTTATAGGAATCACATAATAGTAGAATCAGACTCAATTGTCTGCAGCTGTAGAATAAAAAGTGACATGGAAGTGTGCAGACAACATGATACAGTGAAGGCAGACTTGTGAATGAGGTGAAACTGGTTTAGAGATAACAAAGAAAAGCAGAAAATTTAATGACTATGAACTAGTGAAAAGAAAGAGCACATAAGCAAGGTGTGTTAAATTGTATAAAGATAACCCTGGATGGACTCCAAGAGCAAAGTAGAAGACAGGCTCACTGATAATATCCAGGAAGGTTATTGCAACAACTCAGTTTCAAGGCCGGGTTTCTCTTGGAGACTTGGTTTTTCCTTGAAACACTTTGGAGCTTGATTTTTCTCTTGGTTAGGAAGGAAATTATGCTGTACAATTATTTCCTCTGGGATAATGGAGAAGTGTATAAAGTGGCAGCTTCACCAGCCAATTATCCAGATCCTCAAAGGTTTTTCTTCTTGCATTGCTTCTGCTCTCTCCACCCCAGCTGCATGTAATCCCTATCATGTCTCTTTGTATCAAGAATTTCTGGTGGCCATGACTTTGTAATAAACTCAGAAAGCTTCTACGTGAAGGTGTTTAACTAGAACAGTGAGTGTGAGGTCTTCATTGACTTAAGCTGTGATGCTTACGAAAACAAGAACAATCCTCAGGCTCATGTGGAAACTTGTAAACTCAAAACTCTGGTAAATCCTATAAAGACACTGGAATATCTATATCAAAGGATAGATACTTGAAACATTTATCAGTTGTAATAAGCCAAAGACACACCTTTCCTGGGTTCAGCAAAATATTACTACTGAATTTCTCTGAATATAAACCTTGGGATCTCCAGTCACATTTAACTAGATGAGAGGTGTTGACCTGTTTTTATTACAGATGTTTAAGCAAAATGGAATGAAATTTCATGTTATATTTTCTCTGCATGTTAAACTGATTTAGTATTAGTATAAGATAATTTTCTTGGAGATATTTGCAAGAACAAAACATTGAGGGTTTTCTGAAATAATACATTGCCATTACCAATACTGGGGTGTAAGGTCCTCCTAGATCATTGTAAAATATGTTCAGAAGATATCCCTCAGTTGACTGGTAAAATGACTCTTCAACTAGCATTCTTTTCTAACAAGGACACATGTCAAAAGAAATGGAAAATATTTTCTCGCTAGCATAATTCCTCTGCCAGTAACTCATCCATAGCCAAAACAGAGGCTTCTGACACCGGTAAACCCTAAATGTCCTAGTCAGGGTATCATTAATATCAGCTTGCCTTGATCTTGAATTTAAGTGTATTGAAATAGTGTAATTAACAACATATAAACACTTTATAACACTGATTTTATAGTCAGGCACATACTTACTATGTAAATAGTGACCGATGTGACCACCAAAATGTCAGAAAGGTGTAATTTTATTCAGGAGGCTCCCAAGTAAACAAAAATTGCCATACTAAGAACAAGATAAGCACAAGGAACTGCAAATAGGCAGTGATATCCTAATGAACATGCAAGAAGAATGATGAGAAAAGAAGAACAAGATAAGCAGTATTGAGAGCAGATGAGACCTCCCACTCCCCCTTTGGGTACTGAGGAAGTAGCATACAAGCATTTGATATAAACAACGGAAATTGGAGAAGAAACAAGACAAACCCACTCTGGTGTTGACGTCTCTCATCAAACAGTTTTTAAGTTAGATCACTGAGACCTTAATGACTAAAAATCACTAAGGGCTTCAGTTATCAGTGCTAACTATATGGTATCAACTTTTTAGTATTGCATATAGAGAAGTAAGGTAGAAAAGTATTCATAAAAACTAAAATCCGTAAGTTTTTGTGGTGGTGCACAGGAAAAATGGCAGTGTCAGGTCCTTGGTCCCTTTCTGTCCTTTAGTAGACAAGATCTTTGTCTTGGTTTGAAAACACAGATGTCTGCTAAGGAAGAGAGGCGCCTCCCTTGGAACGGAAGATGCAACCCCCTTCCCTCCAAATTATTATAATTTTGAAATTAAGGGCTTTCAGGCAAAGATATGGGGAACCGGAATAACAGTTCTTTTACTAGTGTATATATATATANTAGCTGCAGTTCTCTTTGAAGTGGTTCTGTTGAAAGTGGATCTGTTGAAAAGGTCTGGTCCTCCTTGGAAAGTCCAGTGGTGGTTGTGTAGCTGTTGTCCTCTGGGAATCCAGTGGGAAAGGCTGGGCCCTGCTGTTCCAAAACCCCAGACTTTATCCAGATGGAAATGCTTGGCTCCTTTCCCCTGGGCATAGCATCTCACAGTGGGATGGTGAGTCACGAGGCAAGGCATTGATGGGCCCATTAACAGAAGATAGTCGGAAGGGAGGAGGCAGGGAACATCGCTACACCTGGTTTCAACAGCTCATGAAGATGGTAATAGAATACACTGTAACCCAGGACAATCTGGAACATTCCTTCTTGTTGCGCTAAGGGTATAGAAATTAGGCAGAAAAATAAACCCTCTTGCATTCCAGCTGGTCCTTAGAGATCTGAGTAGCTGGGTTCAGCTGGGCTTAATTTCTGATTATAACCAATTCAGCTCCATGAATCTGATGGAGTTCATTAAGAACTTTCATGAGCACAGATTCACAAATAATTTGATTTAGCAATTCAGTTTTATAGTTCTGGTTGAATTCAACATGAACTTGCATGATCCAGATTAAGGAATAGTGTGGTTTGTTGGAGAAACAGGAAAGCAGGTTCAGAACTGACGGTAATAATTGAGCTAACAGTGTGTTGTTGAATAATTGAACTAACGTGTGTTGCAACAGGAAGTATAGCAACAGAGATCTATTAGCAGCAGATAGAGATAGATAGATAGATAGATAGATAGATAGATAGATAGATAGATAGATAGATGATACAGATATAGATTATATAGAGAGATAAATATTCCTAGGTCCAATGCAGTTGGAGGCACAAAGCTCACCTAAAGGCTGAGCGCTTTTCGGAGTATCTCCATAGGACAATTTCTCATCCTCTTCTGCCATATCTTCCATTTCCTTCCACCCAGATCTTATGTGTACCTGATAAATCATTACCTGGATTATCATTGATTGCATGCACAATTATAATACACGAAGCACAATAATTAACAACACCCCTCTCTCAGCAGACAAGAAAGTGCAAGACAGCGATTAGAAAAATCTGAAAGCAAGGAGAAATATAGGGGAGGTTTTCTTATTAGAGGTAAAAACATGCAGGGAAGAAAGAAGGCATTCACTGAAAGTATGTCCCATATACTGAGTTTTACACACTGTGAAATTTGCTTATATGATCCCTTCTTATTATTCTCTCACAATTCTGGCATCATCATTTCTAAGATAGTAAGTTGCTTCTCAGACCACATAATGGGAGGTCCCCCAACTTGTGATCAAGTATATGGTGCCACAGCAGCAGAGGCACTGTGAAGTAGTCTTCCTCAGCAGAGCATTGAAAGATGACTCATGCTAAACCATAGTACTACAACGTTGGAACTCAAGTTGGAGGTAACCTAAGAGTGGACCAATAAATTGTCCATATAGGAGACATGCAAAAAGGTCTATCCCATTACAGGGGTTATCTCTCAATATAGTGCAGATAAAATTTATATAAGATATATGTGTGACTCCCACAAGACAGAAACTTATATACATTGCAGTAAGCAAAAACCATTTCTTGTAAGTGTAATGCACCTTTCATTGAGAGGAGAAGGAAGTAATTTCAGCAGTTTTAAAATATGTTCTATGTTTTAACTCATTACTTAAACCTTTTAACTTTGAAAAATGACAGTTACTGAATCAAATCAGTAAGGGCTCATCTTACATTTAAGCCTCCAACAAAATTACAGTTGATGGAGCTCAGTAAAGAGTACAGGTCTAAGCAACGATCAAGATATAATGATTTTTTTTCCAGTCACAGTTGCAGGAAAGCTGTCTCCAACAAAAATTAATGAAAATTAAAATTAAATAAATAAAGGAATAAAGAAATATTTCAGGAAATGGCAGACTGGGAGGTAGAAGGCAAAAAAAGGGAGCCAATCAACAAACTACTAAGCAACATAGGAAAAGGAGGGTTTAAGATACCAGGAGACAACACATGTTGGTTGTTGATCCTCAGTCTCTGTTTCTTTTTTTTTTTTCCCAATAATGTATTTACTCATTTCAAAAGTATTAAAATTTTTGAAAAATATAAAGAAAGAAACATAGATTAGGCTGAGGAAAGAACATCAAAGTCAGCCTTTCTATATTGTGCTTCATTATTTGTTATTTACCTCCACTAAAAGGGGGAGAAAAGTCAGGAATTATAAAGCCTAGTTTTCTCTTCATAAATTGTGATATGCCAGTACATTTTGCACTAATATTCAGAGATGATGTGAGATGGTATCTTGGTAAAAGTTGTAGTAATTCAAGAAAATACCAACATCATTACAATGTACAGAGATATATCTTCTCTTAATTCTGATGTATTATAGCACACGAGTACACTAAAGAAGTCAGACTGACTAATTAAAACTTTATTCTATGTAAAACTTTAACAATGAAATTACTACTTAGCCTTTCATGTTATTTTCTGACAGTCTGCAGACAACTTCAGAGTCTAGCTTGAACTGTCAAAATAATTTATATATATTAAATGTCAATGCAACTCAGGAAGAAGATAAAATTTGCTTTCAATATGACATTTATATGCCAGAGCTTGATTTAGATATGCAGAGGTAGCAAGACATGTTAGCTCAAAGTAGTTATGCAGCATATTTCTAAACATGATGTCCCATTTATGTTCAAAATGATGTGGACTGAATCAATTAGGAGAAACAAGTGAGTTCCAAGAAGTACTTTAAAAAGCTGTGGAGTTGCTTAGTAACCTGATGTTATACTTCATTTCCCAACAGAACTATAAAGCTGTCAGACTGGTAATGGGGAGCTCCCAAAGACAAATGGTGCCTCGTGTTTTGCCAAAAACATGATTCTATTAAATATGTTATACCTAACTTTGAGGAGTCATGCATATGCATATCAGTAATACATGCAACTGGACAGTTATCAAAGAAATGAGTTTTAGTTGCACTTTGTCATAAAAATCCAATACTTCCCCTCCTTTAATGCATTTATCTTGTCAGACAGGAGAAGGCACTGGATCCAGAATGCCTTAGGGGAAAATTCTAATCCAGCTCTTTCTTAGTGCTATATTTACCTGACATCAGCTTTGTTCTTCACTGACAGTAATCTAGCATAATCTACTGTATGCATCCTAGACTTGGAAATTTAGCTTTTTCTGCTTGAAACTTTTTTGAGAACCCAGAAGTCACCATGTAGCCTTCTACCACAGGAGTTCGCTTTCACAGTGTATCAGAATAGACGTATCTTAAATTTCAGTGAAAATTAAATGTAGGAGACTATTTCAAGCCCATTTAGTTAAAAATGCAAACATACTGAGGATATAAATTTTGATTTTTCAATAACTGAGATATTGGTTCCTAAGCCTACTTTCTTCTTGGGAACATAATCAATTTCTGAAATTGAGAGAATTAAATCTGATAACTACGGAAAAGTCTAATCTAAAAATCAGCCACAGGAATTCTGCCAGAGTCTGGGGTGAATGTCATTTAGCTATTTCAAAATACTTTATAAATAGAGGAGAATAAATAGATATCTAATATGATAGGGTCAGATCATCAGTTAAGGCAAAATGGACTGATGAACTCAGTCCAGATGTTGATAATATTTACTCCAGAGTTCAGGCCTAAAATATAATAATGACACATTTATAAAGAAAAATTACTAAATGGATCAGAAGATTATTTTTCTTTTGAAAAAGTACTTTCTTGAATTCAATCCAAGTAATTTTCACACTGTCTTCTCTTCTCTAGCAACTTAAGTGCTCCTGAAAAATCTCCTTTAAGACCACGGTTTGTTGTTCACTTCTCTAAATGGCAGAACTAGGACAAGATAGTTCACAGTGCTGAAAATTATAACAGCCCTAAAATATATAGCAAAAGACTCAATGAATTTTTTTAAAGTGTTTGTAGGTACATATATCAGATAAAATGGCTGCAGTCAGATCAAGGTGCAAGGAATTTGTGGAATGTTTAAAATTGTATTTCAATTCTAATTGAATTAAACAAATGTGAGAGGGTAGAGTACCAAAATTTGATACGAGGTTGTAATGAACCTGTTTAACACAGAAGACCAAAGGAAACTAAGCCTCTGTGATAAAACAGATCGGACCCAGAAAAGTTTGAAATACACCCCAAAAATGTGATTAAAACCAACCGGGTTAGATGCTGATGCCAAAAAATTGATATATTTTATTTAATAGTAAAAGAGGAAGGAAGTAAAAGAAAGAAGTGTACGTGGGGGTGGAGGTACAGGGAGAGAGTGACAGGGGTTAGGTAGAAACATATCACCCATCCAAGGGTCCCAACGACTTCTCTTTGCTCCCCTCCATCTGGTCTTCTGGTGGTGAGGGTCTCCCGTCGCTGTGCTATGCCGCACCACACTGCCACATGCTGAAGAGTATAGAATCCAGTGGATTCATGTATGTTTTGGGCGGGTGGGAATGCCCATGTGCCTTCCTTGAAGTGGGCCAGTTCGATGCTGTCCCTTGTAACACTGTGGACCTGTTGCATCATTGTGCAGTGCTCTGGTGCAGGGTCTGGGGACCCCTTTGGGGAGGCCTTTGATGGGCCATGACTCTGCTGTCCTTCACATGGATGCCGCTTTCCCTGGGGTGAAGGGCCCCTCAGCTGGGCTCATCTGCACAGCACAGAGTGGGTGTTAACGGCCTCTGATCAGAGGCTTTTTCACTACACACCCAAAACCTCTCCTCGTGCCACCCTTTGGTGCAAGGGTCTGTGCGAGCCTGGCAGCTGATAGCCCTGGGGCTGTGGTCTCCACCCCAAAGGTGCTAAGCTTAATTCTCCTGTGAATGAATTCTCCTCCCGGCAGCCCAGACCTAAGTCACTATCTTATCTCCATCAAGAGTAGTTCAGGGCCTTAGTCAGAAGGCCTATTCAGGGTTTGGTGGTTTTCTCTGCAACTTCTGTAATACATTTTTGCTATAATAGGCCAAGGTTCTTCATGAAGATGTTGTCGAGTTCCACTATGGGGAACTGTGAGGAGTTTTTTAAAAAATGGATGGTTGGGAACTGAATGAAGCCAAACGAGTCAAACTTTGTATCTGAGAAACCTTTATTGATAACAAAAGAAGAGGGAAAAGGAGTTGTCTGAGAGAAAGAGGGCTAGAAGAAGGAGAAAAGAAGAAAGGAAAATGGAAAAGGACTGGGGGAGAGGAGAGAGAGAGGACAGAGACAAGAAGAGGGCATTACCACCAGTATATCAGGGCAGTGCTGTCGGTGTCCAGGCAGCAGAAGGTTGTGCTCTCCCTGGCTGTCTGTGGCCGGGCTGGGACCGCAGGCGAGCCTGCACAGCTCCCGTAGGGGCGCGGCTCCACAGGCGCGGGTCGCGTGGGGATGGCTCCGGACACGCGGTGAGTGGGGCGCGCGGGCACTTGGACCAGGATCCTGGGCAGAGTTGCGGTGGCCAGCTGGAGTGGGGCAACAGGGCGGGTGGTGACGGCTGGATCGGCGCGGCGGCAGAGTTGGATGCAGGCCAACTTCACAATCCACACGGGGTAAGGTGTCAGGAAGGCGGTCAGGAGCACAGGATGGCAATGGCAGGACAGGTGCGAGGGCGAGCTGGCAGGCAGGCAGAAGGCAGGCAGGCTGGGGCCAGGGCTAAAGAGGGAGAGAGCATGAACAATGAACAGTAGCGAGCCCTAGCGAGCAGGGGCGAGCCCTGACAGAGTTGGTTTTTCTATCCCCCTGGCCCTTCCCAAAATCCGCCTGCTAGCAGGGATCGATTGGTTCAGTCCAACTTTTCTTTGCCATCCATTGGTGGAGGACTCCTCGCAACCTGGTTGGAGAAGCCCCTCCACAGTGTCTCTTGCTGCCTGCCTCGTGTGGGGTGTTGCCAGGCGAAGTCACCCCAGACACAAGGCTTCCCCCACTCCTGGCTGTCTCCTGCAAGTGGCACGTGTGCACCCCTCCTCCACATGCCTCTGACAGCCCTGACAACCAGAGTTGAGGTAAACTAAAATGGCTGAATTTGCTGCTCACAGATGTTTAAGCCATAACTTATAACATTCAGTCTCCGACAGGGCTACAATAATAAAAAGACCATTTCAGATCTTCCTATACCTTTAGTCACATCATCTAGGATTTTTAGCAAAACCTTTAAAACAATAATCTTTATGTTGCTTAGTTTTTCACCAGAAGAAATCAAAGAATAATTATTTTCTTACTTCCACTGAACATGACATTCATTCAAACATTTCCTTATTTTCCAATGCTAGAAAATGGGTAGTTGCAAAGACGTGATTTCCCAGTGTGATATTGTGATAATTCAAAGGCATATCAGGAGATTATTCTTTTGCTTTGCCTTTCCTTTCCTTGCTGTTCCTGAGTTAACTAGTGGCTTCTCTATTTTCAGCAAAGATTCTAGAAATTAAGGACTAATAAAAGGACTCAATGAAATTCAAACAGAAAATAATGAAATTGTTCACTTTTTTTTTTTTTCTGAACTCGTTCCCTAATTTTGTCTGCACCTTTAGCCCCATGGATTAAAACCAGATTAAAATTTACAGAGTACTTGGATAGCTAATGTCACAAATATTTTTCTTACCAGTTTACTCATAGCTTGGTATAACAGCAGCAAATCATAAATTTCAAAATATATTATGTTGGCTTCTAGTGAGTTTAGTAATTGATAGTGGTATGATAGCAAGACAGACAGCTTTAGAACCACTGGCAAATTCCTTTTCATAGTGTAATAAAATTTCTGACTTCATTTTTAAATACTTTGACAAGACTTTCCATGTCTTATTTTCATAAGATTTCTGAGATAAAATGTTCATGCATTATTTGTCAAGTATAGAAGTTTTTCAACAAACCAAAAAACATTGCAAAAAGATTTGTGTTGATGATGTACTATGATTAGTTCTGCTTGATGTCTTTTAAGAAAAGCATGATGGAAATTTCATCATTTAAAATTAAAATACCCAATAACTACCTATAACACTGTCTATAAGTTGTCATATGTGGACATACGGATTCAGAAGACCTATGCAACTCACTTACAGAACAAATTAAGTTTCTTTCTATAGATAGGACTACGGACCTATTTCGTAGTTGTGTATCTTGCTTCTCATACTGATTAGTCCACAGGTGCAGTCCTTGCCTCCATCTAAGTCTGAGGTTGATTTTGAGTAGGTGGTCAATGAGTCAGTGGTCACTATTGCCCACTGTAGGAATTACTTTTCCACCAGGTGCTGCTCAATTCTTCTGACTTCACTCCTGGTGACTTTTGTCCAGACAGTCCATTCATCTTGGCACTGTCTTCGCTTTTCCTTAAAAAAAAAAGATTAGTCGAGCATGAAACACTCACAATATAATTGCTTAATCATAACTGTCCAGCAACAGCTACTTATTAACAACTAAAAAAAATTGCAAAGTTTGATTCAAATCTTGGAGGGCTAGAATCTTGAGGGGCTTGGTATCAAGACTGATCAAATAATAAAAGACAATCTCAAAAAGGGGTGAAGGTATGAAAGTCTCTATCCTTGAGGTATTCAGACCTTGACTGGAGAAGCCATTGACCACCACTGACCACCCTTATTTAATTCTCCCTCAGCATGAGCTTCAACTAAATGGCCTTCCGACGTCCTTTCCAACCCAAACTGTTCTGTGATTCTATGTTCAGGTATCGCTGTTGAGTTTTTGCTGAATGCCATTAAAAACTTAAAGCACAAGAATTGTTCTTAAACTATTTGTTTCATTTTCAGAGACTACCATGTATTTTTAATTAAATACTATGCCTTCTGTAAGCAGAAAGAGTTGTGTTTTGATAGGAGAAAGCTCAATATTCCTACTTATGCATATTTTCCAATGGGATCCAAGCTGAATTACACGCTACAGCAAACTCTTTGCACAGATAACTCAATGTAAGAAGTCATTTTGTCTTCTAAAACTGATGACAGATTTATATTTGTGAAATATTTGAATTAAGTGAAGGAAATGGTGCCTAAAGTGTGGCAACTGTTTAATCAGTGAGTAATTTACTCTTAATGTGTGAAGTATTTTTTATGGGCTCATTTATGATAACAGACATTCATGGCTCAATCAGTGTAAGCAACAAATTTATGGTATATTTAGTCACAACATAATCTGATGTAAGTACTCTTATTTATTACTATTCACAGTTTAATTCCCTTTTTTCCCCCTTCGTACCACTTACAGCATGCATACAGCATGCAACGAAATTCATATAAAGCATTTATCAGAACTTTTCAAACAGCTTTTATTCACATCTGTCTTATCATATTTTTACACTCAGATGTTGGACTTCAAAATACAATACTATTATGTTATTTGCATAATTGCATGGATAAAAGGATGTTAACTTTTTTCCCATATCTAAGAAATAATAAGAGAAACCATTAATGTGGCAATTGATCATTCCTCTGAAATGTCTTTCTTTTTGTTAAAATATTGGGGTCTATTTTTCCATTTATATATTTCTGATTTTCCCTCATAGGCTGGTAATTTCCCTTCTGTTCCCTTCAAATGCCATGCCAGAGAATTAGCACTGGAAATTATGATCCTCCAACCACTAACAGATTCAAATGATCTTGGATTATGATGTTTGGATGCATCATAAAAAATGCTCCAATTTTACATACTCCAGAATTTTCGACAATTAAGAAGTGTAGTCCACAAGAGTGTTTTCTAGGTGCACAAGATAAGCTATTGTCACCTAAAGTGATATATATATCCTACAGTTAATAGTTTTTAGTTGTTACTATGCTACTTTTAAGTGGGATTCTTACCAGTTTGATAAAAGGATATTTTCTTACATTATTTACTTGAAATTCCTGAATTAGCTACGAAAAGATTGCTACAAGAAGTAAGTGCAAATTGTTTCATAAGACATTTTGTATGATGTCTGAGAGATCTGTATCATAATATATAAAGCTTAAAGACTTCTGCTTCACTAGCAGAGTGATCAGTTAATCAAATATTGTCTGGATATAAAAGTATTACTTGTGATTCTAGACTGCCAAGTTACTCACAGCATCTGAAGGATCTTTAAAAGAATGGACAGCTTGACATTCCTCTCATGCCCTGAAGAGTTCAGCTACAAAGATCAAGAAAATATCTGTGGTGGAATATCAGATGTTGCATGGCTATAAGCATGTGCAGAATTAAAAATCTCAACATTATGATGAAATTCTGCATTTACGCAATTAACAAAAGAGTAAATATACAAAACTTCGTAACCACTTTGATCTGAAAGGTAGGAAAAAGTTCCAAATTTCATTTGTGATGTCTTCTGCATTATATTTAAATGAACATTTAGTAGGGAACTGTGAGGTGATTTTTTTGAGACTGTGTAGGAATTTTCAAATCTTCATGATTGGCCAGAAATATGAATGGTGATAGATCAGAAACAATATTCCCTTCCCACCAAAACTGCAAACAAGCTTTTCCCGTGTTTTCATTTTTAATTTTGTTGATTTTTTTTTACTTTTAAATTCAGAAATGTAAATAAAGTCAACAGCCTAGCAGAGGACAAGGTCTGATATTTTGCCTTATTTAAGCTAGATAGACATATGTCTCATAATAAATTACCTGTAATATATAGGAACATCTTCCTGTTTCTTTTGCCCTAGTTCATATCACTGGTTAATTTCAGCAAGGCCTCCCTTCTCTAGATCTGCAACATTTCTTCATCCTTTTCAAACATTTTGGTTTCTACCTATGTGTCTTTGTTATGTTGAGTTTCTTTCTGCTTTCTTAAGAGAAAAAAAAAACTAAACCAAAAAAGACTCCTGTTTATCTTCCTCAAAACCCATTGTGGTGGTTTGAGCCTGCGTTGATGCACAGTCATTTAGACCAGTAATGCTTCTAGAAATCTACATATTTTAACCGCGTGGAGAGGCGGGAACTTTCCCTTTGTGTTTGAATCTCCCGTAGGATAAGGGGGTGAAGATGGGCCCTGGGGCTCCATCTGTGGGAGCAGCCCCGCGCCCCCCCCCNGAAATCTACATATTTTAACCGCGTGGAGAGGCGGGAACTTTCCCTTTGTGTTTGAATCTCCCGTAGGATAAGGGGGGGGAAGATGGGCCCTGGGGCTCCATCGGTGGGAGCAGCCCCGCGCCCCCCCCCCTTCCCCAGCCCTGGGGCATGCGCCCTGGGTAGAGGCGGCAGAGTCCCCTCAGAGCCGCGGGCAGCTAAGAAACAGCCCTTAAGCTGCTGCATAGCTGATTACCACTTGGTGCGGCTTCTAAGGACTGGAGAAGAGCCTCCCCCCTCACACAGCCCCGCACAGATGCCCGCGGGAGCTGAGAGAGAGCTTTCCTACAACCAACATAACTAGAGTCGAGCTGAGGAACCAGCCACATAAAGAGAAAGAAGTTTTTTTCTCTAACATAGCGCCCAAAATAAATCATGGCAACTTCAATGTCAGAGGGAAAGAGAAAGTAAGTCACGGGAAATGGAGCTGAAGATGGCGGCAGGAAAAGAGGGCGGAGCGTGCCCAGCGCGAAGCTTAAAAACGCTTTTTGCAGGTCATGGTAAAATCTGTAATATTACAAACTGTTCTTTTTCTCTTTAATCCACTTAAAGACATGAGGGGGTGAGATTTTGGTGTGTAGCCTGCGGGAAGAAAGAACTGTGACCATGCCAGGTCACCTCTTATAACGCCAGTTATGAGTGTCCTGGATTATCTGTATTCTAATTACCATCTTCATGAGCTATTGAAACCAGGTGTGGCAATGTT
>WEIT01022426.1:34347-45762 GCA_013389985.1 Dryoscopus gambensis
AGTAATGCCAACTCACTTCCACATTTGGGAAGTAACACTGAGTTCATCAAGCTGTCAGGTAGAACTTTGGGGTTGACAACCAAGGACCACCAGAGGGACCTCCGGGAGAGGGGTTGCATGTGTCAGTGGTAGGGAAAATATGTTAATGATTTTGGGGAAGTGATTATCATCTGTATGTGTTTTTCAGGAAAACCAAGGAATATATATACAAAATATAGTACATAAGCATGACCTTTATAATACTTGGTATGCACGATAGGCTTGAAAATATTCCCCATGCGTCCAGCACCGAATGAGAATGCTTGCTTCTTAATGCTACACTGATGTTAAGGAATTTTATTTTACCTGTTTTCGTAACATGAGACTGACATTCAAATATCTATGAGGTAAGAAGTTATTTGGAAGACTCTTCACACTATTATTGCTTTTGTTAATATTTAGCATTAGAATACTATTTCTTATCCTTACTGTTAATTTTGCTGTAGAAGTACAATAAATAAAGGGTATCAGTGAGTTCAGTCAAGAATGTCATTTCAGTTTCTTAAATATGAAGTGTTACAAAACATCTTTCAAAATCTTGCGCAGAAACATAAGATATAAGCCATTTTTTTTCTCTTTTGACATCAGGAAAACCCACCTGTGAAATTCTTTTTGAAGTGTCCTGGTTCTGGCCAGAAGAGGGTTAAGTTTGCAGTAGCTGGCAAACCACCTCACATCATTGCCTGAGCAGGGGGAAGGGAGTCCCGTCCCATTTACCAGAGGGTGGCAGAGGGAGTACTGGAGTATTGTTGTCTCTGTGTGAATCATTTGCCTATTTCTTGTACCCTGTGTCATTAGTACTGTTGCTGTTACTGTTTGTTTTCTTATCTCATTGCTCTTTCCAGTAAATTGTTCTATCTCACCCTGTGATCTTTGCCTTTTATGTCTCCAATTCTCCTCTCCAGGGAGAGGGACAGAGGGAGAGGAAGGAGTGAGCAAGCAGCACATGAATTCATTGGGAGCACTGTATTGGAGAATACCATTCCTAAACCAAAACATAGACATCTGTTTTCTTCAGCTAGAGGGCTAAGCTTAGTATATCGACAGGAGTTTATAATTTACCTTGCAAAGAACAAGCCAAAAAAACAGATAGAATTTTTTTCTTCACAACCTAATGACAATCCATTGAGTAGAAAATAGATAGGGATTGTAAAATTCAGGATTCTTCTTCTTGCTTTTGTTTGGTGGTATTGTGGGTTTTTTTGAGGAGGGGCACACATTACAAAATTAAAAAAAATTATTTAGATCTGCAGCTGAAGTTGTATCAACAGAGTGACAAATGGGAACTTTTTTGGTTTACATATTTGGACTTTATTTATAACTTGTATTGAAGCTCCAATATATTTACTTTTTTTAAAAATCTGGAGCATGTTGACCAGAGTGGGTAGTTAACACTCTAAAAATATTAAATAATTAAATCCAGAAGTGATCGCTGCCAATGACAGGGACATTTTTCAGCAGAGAAATTAAAATAGAAAAGATGAACTGTATATGCTCTTAGGGGGTTGTGTTAGCTGGGTCATATAGAGGGAAATATAATGAGTATTCACTGTCAACATTCTAAGTCATTATGGAAATTATTATAAATGAAGATATTTATTCAGCCCATGCCAGGCCGAAGGAAGAGATTTCCAGAAGGTAGGCCAGATGGTTTAGTATGTTTCACTGCAGATCTATGCTGACCCATCCCCAGTGCTCCAAAAGTCCCCACCGTGTCTCTGAGACACTGAAATCAATAGTAATGTCAGCTGAAGCTCAGATTGTCAGAGAAAATACAAATCTTTAGCACCTAATTCTCAGGATTCTTTACACACTTTGAGGAATTTTCTCTGGGGAACTGAGTGAACTGATGACAATCAGAAACTGGCCATTTCATAAAAGTTTGGTTTTCTTTTAAATAGTGCACTTCTGCATCTTCTAGTGTGAAGTACTCTATGACTAGCAGATTTTCTCAGCACTCAGAATCATTGGTTTTGATTCTCTTTTTTGAAGTGTTAACTTCTATTTTGATAGTCTTCAGCTGTGTTATTAGCTGAATATCTTGTCTTTTAAAAAATATTTATAAACTTTCAAGAAAACTTTTAGTTAAAACGTAAGCAATATCAGGTTTGCCAGACATAAAGGAACACTGTAACATACTAGTACTGCAGCAGTGTAATAGCACACTAAACTAGTACCCACCATAAATTCTGTCTCTTTCTTGAAAGCTTTTCTTTGTGAGAGATACTTTCCCCAGTAGAGAACTGTTCTCTTATAAGAATATTATTGCCAAAATGTCTTTCTGATGGTGCCCTTAAATATTATCTTGAAAAGTAAGATATATGTGATCCTAGTCAGAACACTTTTTAATTGCGCCATGTTGTGGGGGCTTTTGATGTCTCTTTCATTGATGCTATAATCCTCTTTACTTTTTTAAATTTTTGTTTACAAGACACTGACCTCTATTCTCAAAGGTATTAAGCAGAAAAAGGCTGAGGCAAGAGGAAAGTGAACTAGTCACTTTATTTATGCAGCCAGTTCCCAGTAGAAAGGTTTATTTAGATGAAGACTGACTAGGATTACTCAATTTCCTGCTTCATTGAGGATCATGCCATCTTAGTTCCCTTGGCTATGTGTATAACGAGCTTAATGAAGAGGGAAATTAATTCTCTGTGGCAACCACCTGTAGCTACTAACTTAATCACTCATGCTCTCAGTCCTCCCTGGCCCCATCTGACTGTGAGAGCATTTGTCACTCATTTAAATCCCATTTTCTGAGCACCCTATGCTGCTGCTTGGGTTTCTATTAGATGAATGGTATCTAGTATAAATAGGCTACAAATACTTGTGTAATCTTTTGCATCAGGAGTAGTTCATAGTTATTTCAATGCAGTCCCTCTGGTCAAGAAGTCTAGGCACTTTGCTGGCTGTCCTCCCTCTGATGGGACTACTGGACCCCCAGCTACTCTTGGTACCAGGTTGTTATCAGAACTTCAGCAACTAAAGACTTAACTTCAAAGAGAAGTTCTGAGTTAAGACATGCTTAAACTTAAGAACTTGACTATCTGATTTTGGATTCTTGTGGTTGTGTTCCATATCGTTCTGGGGGTTGTCCAGTCTGACATTTTGCTCGTTCCTAGGCCCAATCACAACTGATAATGGAGACATTCCATCAATAAATCTCAGAACTTCTGATTCTGAAGATAATATAACTGAATGCATGCTGATATGGTTGCAATCCCTAAGAAATCTAATCTTACCAATTTTAAAAAGATATTAATTTTTTTTCTGGTTTGTTGTTGTTGTTGTTATTTTGTTTGTTTCGGTTTTGTTTGGTTTGTTTGGTTTTTAAATTTTGGGTTTTTGTTTGTTTTTTTACTGATTGGGATAGAATTGTTAGTTTTTGTTGGGTTTGTATGGAAAAATTTTGGTAGCGGTGTGTGGAGGGTGGCTACTGGGGTGTGTTTTCTGCGAAAATGCCAGAATCTTATCCCACGATTAGCAGAGCCAATGCCAGACAATTCCATGAAAGACCTACAGCTGGCCTACGCAAGGCCCATCAGTGATGGAGGTAGTGCCGCTGGTATAAAACACTTTAGAGGAGGGGAAAAAATATGCACTATTTCAGCTGGAGAGCGGAGTGTGAATATGTGAGAGAAACAGGCCTGCAGACACCAAGGTCAATGAAGAAGGAGGAGAAGGAGGAGGAGGTGCTGCAGGTGTCAGAGAAGAGATTGCCCTGCAGCCAGTGGTGAAGACCATAGTGGGGCAGGTTGACCCCTGACCTCCCAAGATAGCCTCACCACAGAGCGAAGATCCATCTGAAGCCGTGGAGGACTGCACAGAGGAGCAGGTGGATGCCCAAAGGAGGCTGTGACCTACTGGGATGCCCACACTGGAGCAGCTTTGCTGGCAGGAATTGTAACCCTGCAGGGGGGTCATGCTGGAGCAGCATGTTTCTGAAGGACTGCACCTTGTGGTGCAGGGGACAACAACACTGGAGCAGGGGAGAAGAGCAGGGAGGCAAGAGTGGCAGAAACAAAATGCAATAATCTGACTGCAACTTCATCTCCCTGCATCTCTGCAAGGGGAAGAGGTAGGCAAATCTGGAGTGAAGTTGAGCCTAGGAAGAAGGGAGGGGTGGTGGAGAAGGTTTAACATTTAGTTTTTATTTAACATTATCCTACTTCAATTTTATCCTTAATAAATTGAACTAATTTCCCCAAGCTGAATTTGTTTTTCCCATGATGGTAATCAATGAGTGATCTCTCCCTGTCCTTACCTCAATCCACAAGTCTTTCATTATATTTTCTCTGCCATGTCCATCTGGGAAGGGGAGTGATAGAGCAGCTTTGGTGGGCACCTGGCATGCAGCCAGGGTCAACCCCACCCGTAATCACACACCCCTAGAGGATACATTAAACACTAGCTGTAACCAGAGAATTAAATGTCTAGGTGCTTTGAATCAAACACCACAATGTACATATGGCTAGTTAATACGGCAGATGAGAACATGTTGCATGAAATAAGAATTTGCATGTTTTTCTCAGAGTAACAGAATCATTAGTATATAGTCTGAAGACAGATGCCTGCAATCATTGCTGGCCATCATATCTCCCACTTACAGGCAATTTAGGTTCCGTTTCATGACATTAAGAGATGAAAAATCACTTCCTTTTTCTTGCCATAAGGTATTTATCTCATTCCATACATAAGTTTTCAGACTACAGGAGGGTCTTTTTGGATGAAAGCTTTTCTTATCTCCATGCTAAAATTGTTGCCTGGACTATTTCCGTATTTTATAACTAATGTTGACAACAGTGACTACTCTCAGGACTTTTTTTTCCTTAACAAGCACCCTAACCCACAGTTTTATACTTTCAGTATGACTAGTCAAATAGTTCACTAATTTGTGGAAAGTAGTCTGTCAACTAGGTAACTAGATAGTTAGACCAGGGTTTTGGGAGATAAATTATGAGCTGGATATTTTCAGACACAGAGAAAATAAACTTGCATCTCCTGGGAGTGTACTAATTAATGAAAACCTGGTAAGACAAACTATTTTTCTTGCATTAAACACTTTTTTTTTTTCCTTCACGGAAAAGGTCTTTTATGCTGACTAAATAGAGTTTCTTGGCTATGAAACATGGAATTAATGATGCATTTGTTGGTAGTACTTTACTAAGTTAGAACATAAAGAAGAGAGTGGAACAAAAACGAGTGTCTTTATTTTTTTCCTACTGGAGAACTCAGTAAACACCTTGCTTCAAAAAGCACATTATTTTAGATGACCTATGGACAAGTTAGTGTATCTACATGTTTTCTGAAGCAAGTTTTGAGAACTGTTAAAGATTAAGATTCTCCTGGTTGTCTAACTCAGAATATCAGTGGAAATGACTTTCCTGCATTCATTGCTGCATTCACTGGACTAATCTTTAGGCATTCCTTTCGAGAAGGGAACAAGAAAACAGACCTCTGTTCTGTGGTTGAAACATTTACGTGGGTTAAAATTTGTTTCTTCCTGAGGATTTGGTTTATGAGGAAGTGAGCTGATTAGCCCAAAATATCTCATTTTACAGGAAAATTCTAATCATATTAAAGAACATGCACACTTCTTGTGGAAAAGGTGCTCCCTGGAGTATTTGTAGCCTGCCTGAAAGACAAAATACCTTTTAAGAATACTGAAACTGTAACTTTTGTAAAGATATGCAAATGTAAAGATATGCTTGTATATGTATTTTAGACTTTCAAGCTCAGTTCAAGTCTTCCCTTCTCTTTGGAAGTATTTTGATGGGAAAATATTCCATTGTCTAAGATTTGCCCTGTAAGCTTGTAAAGAAAATGGTGAAGAAGAAGATCCTGTGGTTGCCAATTTGCTTACATAGGGAGTATTAAAAATCTTAAAATCTACATTAATACAATATTGCATTTTGGGTTATTTTCTCCCCATGCTTACTAACAACTACTGTGATAAAGTAGTTCTTCCTGCTTGCTATGACAGAATTAAAAGAAACAGGGATCCATCTTACTATTTCCAGAAGTATCACTGCAAATATAAAGACAAGTATTTTGTATAACCCATTAAAATAAAATAGAACAAAGACTGAAAAATACTACCATCAGTGTAAGTGTCACTACATATTTCAGGTTCAGCACCTACCTGATTAAACATAGCATTAATAACAACAGCCATAGGATCATAGCATATGCTGAGTTGAAAGGGACCCATCAGGATCATCGAGTCTGACTCCTGTGCCTGCACAGGACACCCCAAAGATTACACCATCTGCCTTAGAGAGTTGTCCAAATGCTTCTGGAACCCTGTCAGACTTGATGCTGTGACCACTGCCCTGGGGTGACGCAGGCTGCAGTTGCCCGGAGACCACGCAGTGCCTGGCTGTCAGAGGTGTCCCGGACGGACCCTTGATACAGCCGTTGGCAGGGATCTGTTACAAAATGACAGAACCGGCGCTGGCTCTCCCTCTCAAGGAGCAGGCTGCAAGCTGATGTGAAAATCGCGTCCATAAAGGCAGGAAACAGAGAGGGATCCTTCTGCAATCAGAACTTCACTCGCACAGGCAGACAAAGAACAGCTCAGCCATTTTCCAGCCCCTTTTGTATGGGAGCCAAAAGAGGCGGGATAATAGGATTACAGCCAATGGAGTTCTGTAAATGGTGAAGTGACAGGGGGGAACATCCAACCGGCCAAACTCAGGGGAGGGTTCTCTTTGAATGAACAAATGAAGAACCAAACTTAACAGAACTTTCAAGAGATCATACATATTCCATATGGGATATGCATAAACATAAGGTTATACATAAAACTGTGTGGGGGAACCTTGAACCTATAATAGAACAATAGGAAGTCGTTGGTGTGGATGTCGCTGTTATATGCATTGCAACAGGTGTGGATGCTGCAGTTGCTGCTATATGCACTGCAACACTGGGGAGCCTGTCCCAGTGCTCAGCCACTCTTTAAGTGAAAACCTTTTCCTGATATCCAGCCTAAACCTCCCCTCACTCTGCTTCAGGCCATTCCCCTGAGTCCTGTCACTGATCATGAGGGCAAAGAGATCAGTGCCTGCCCCTCTATTTCCACTCCTGAGGATGCTGAAGACTGCAGTTAGGTCCCCCTGACAAATTTATAATTTCACATAAAGAAAAACACACACAAAAAAACCTTATATGCAGAAACTACCACACCTTAGAAGAGAGTAAATCAGATTTTAATTTTCATTAACTTTTCATTTATTCTCTTACAAAACTTGCAGAAGAATTTTGACCACAATGCTCATAAAACAGTTCTTCTGTGATTTATTTTCCCTCTAGCTTTTGGAATTCTGTTAATATCTATAAGTACGTGATCAGAAGAAACAGTCAAAACCGGAGAAAATCCATATATATATATATATGTATATCAGAGTAAGTGTTGTCAGTGAGACTGCTTCAGCTGCAGCTAGGATATCCCAATAGTTTTCGTAAACAACCATTGTTAGTTTTTCAATAAATCTTCTGTTTTAAACCGCTAATTCCAAGAATGAAGAAATGTGAATGGACAGAGGTTTTGGGGTTTTTTTTTCTCATTTTATGTCTGTTTTTGAGGTGCTGTAATTAACTTTTTAACAGGAACTTTTTTTTTTTGCACGCAGTTTTTAACTGCAAATGGATGGTGCCAAAGAAAGTTCTGTAGAGTAAAATAGAGAATGTGTAGTGATTGAGAAAAACAGATTGTAAAGTATATTCTTTCACACTGTGAAATCCTAATGATGACAGATTGCTGTCATCATTGGACACTGAGCTCTGCTATTTGCCAAAATGATTACACAGCTCTGACAAATAACCTGGAAATATTTCAGCACAGAATATTTGAGGCAGTAATATACTTCACAACAAAAATATTTGTGTGTCTATTAGAACATATAAAGGCCTCTCAGGCTACATAGCTCCATGTAAGTTTTCAGTTGTGCTGACCTGTCAATTTCTTTAGCTCCACAAGAAGCTATTAAAATCTCCCTCCAGCAAACTTCACTTTTCCCACTGATACTACTTTTACCAAGAATCATGCATTCTGATCTTGCTCAGCATCAACTCTTCCTTTTCTATTTTCTCACCACCCACTTCGCTTCTTACTTTCAGACATCCATCTTATAACTTTGCTGCTGTAGGTGTATGGCTGAATTGTATGGAGAAGTGAGTTATTTTTAACCTGTTGTCTACACATTTGTGCCCCGCTTAATTGTGAATTTGTGATGGTTTAAACATGGAAGTCACCTTTATAAAATGGAAAAAGAAAGAACACATCAGGACCACTGCATGTTTTTACATTTTTTCAACCTTACTGATCTAATTTTTCTTCCTTCTGATTTCCTTCTCCCTTCATACCATCTGTTTCCAATTTTATAATATTTTTTCTCACTTTTTAATTACTAAGGATTTTATTTCTTTTACTTAAGTGTTTCTACCAACACATTCCTCAGTAATACTGGTTCTGTTATGACAGAAATATTTTTTCTTATTCTTCATTATGAAGAACTACTGTCACTATTTCACTGCTGTGATTGTTTCCTACCCACAGTTTCCTAGATATAATTTCACACAACTTAGAACAGGTCATGAAATACATTTTTTTTTTTACAAAATGTTCCAAATTTCCAATGTTAATAACAATTTTAGTTGATGTATTGAATTTCGTAATGTTATTCTTCCATCCTTTGTTTTCTCAGAATCAAAACCAGACATTTAGTTTCATATTTTCTTTGGCACTGTTGCAATAAGAATGGAACTTTCATGGAGTAGTGCAAACTAAATAAGATTTTTTTAAAGTATTTTTCAACTCTACACACATGAATGCAGAAAAAGAAGATCAGAAAAAATGTCTAACCAAAAGTGAGTTACAGATGGTTATGATCCTATTAGTGAGAGATGCCTCTGCCCGAATCAAGGTGAAAATAAGATCATATGTGGAAGTCAAGATTTTATTTACTGATAAATATGAGGCAGAGAGATAGAAAGAAAAAGAGGAGAGGGGGAGAGAGAGGTGGGGGGAGAGAGAAAAGGGGGAGGTCAAGCAGAAGATAGTCACCACTGTGGATCCAGGGATCCTGTTGGTCCTTCTTTACTCTTTCTAAAACGGTGAAAATCATCTCAATGCAGGAAATTTTTATCCTAAATAATAATTTATTTGATCTTGCACTTAAAACTATTTTTCAAACTGATTTGTTCCTTGAACGGATTGATATGTCAAACAATCACCTACAATCAGACCTGGCCTTACCATAACAAGTTAGAAAAACAAGAAGAAAAAATGAATTTGACATTACCCAGAGTAAGTCATGAATGCATTCATTCTCTCATGAATCCTCTTATGTTGTGTCCAGTATTTGTTACGATTTATGGTAGAAATAATTTTGATATCTCATAAGTCTCTTTGGCACTTAATGTTGTAATCAGTTAGTGATCTGGGACACCATATTTGTCACCATTTATCTTTACCCCTTCCTTTCTTGATATACAATCAGTAACTTGTCTTGTAGTCAAACATTGAATACAGTATTAGAAACACACTCCAAGAATGTCAGGTAAGTGAGGATGCTCTTGCTATGCGTCAGTCACAGGGAGATTGGTTGGCATATGTATAAAATACAGTTTATTAATTAAAAAAAAAAAAGGCTTAACTTGGTTTCCTACTAGAACTAAAAGACGGGGAAGCAGCAAATACTGAGGGATCATGTTCTCATTCAAATAGGCATTTATTTTGCCCAAGATAGCTCACAATTTAAAAAAAAAAAGTTTGCTGCTGAAACAGAAAATGAATCTTTCATATATTTTTGGAAATGGTTGCTTATTCGTTCTCAATATAGCCAGTACTGTTGCTTTAGACATATGAACTACTAAATTGGTAGTTTTATCTTTACTTAAATGATCAATTATCAGTGTCATATTTGTGTCCTCTAAGCAAGTTAACAGTTAATTTATAATCAATAAAGCATATGTAATTAATTTTATGTTTCTTTCCTCTATTCAACTCACAACACGATAACAGCTATGAATTCATGGTCTCTAACTCTTCCTTCAAAAGCCAAATTTTCAATTTATCAGCATCTGAAAGGATGTGTCTTCTATTTATAGTTCTAGTCATTGAAGTCTATACCTATCTTTATGTCTTGATTTAGTTTGCACACTGTATCTAACTTCATCTATGATTATTAATAATCTGTTAGAGCTTATCTTTACCTTGAGTCCTTTATAGGGCCCATTAAAATAAGAACTGGGATCTCTGTGCTTATCTGTAATAATACTGAAGGACAACACAGAAAGGGATCCCCCTGGGTCTTTGACTCCTATCCCATGCTATAATAGCTACTAAATCTTACTATACAGTACAAAAATTACAGTAACATGGGGCTAGAAAGTTTAGGAAACTAATACCAAAAAAAAAAATTAAAATGACTGTAAAACAGTATAAGGTGTCCTGCCCATGGCAGAGGGTTTGAACTAGATCATCTTTAAGGTCTTTTCCAACCCAAACCATTCTCATGGTTCATGATCATGCCTAGGTTTTAGCAGGACTTTGGCAAAGTTCCATTGCTTAGTTTAGATTCATATAAAAGGGAAACTTCTTAATGCCAGGGAACAATGATGTGTAGGCTTGAATTCTAAAATGTAATAATGTTTATAAGTCACATAAATCTGATAGCATAATCAAGCTTTTTATTTAAAGCTGCTAATTTATAAAATGGATTTTCAAAAAATGTTATTGTTTTGATCTATATTTCTGAGTGACAACCACAGTTTAATTTTAAGCACGAATAATATAGAAAAATTAGTTAAATAAATGAAATGTGAATACTATTATCAGTGAACAAAATCATGTTACACAGAATGGAATAAGTAGGATAACTATGTGGTCACTGTCATCACATAAGCAGTAACCAGCTGGAAGCAAGACAATGATTCTGTCATTTGAATGGCCAAATTTCAATCCCACAACAAAGGCTAGGAAAGGAACAGAGCCAGCAGGACTAAGAGGAATAATATGATGTCTCAGTCATGAGAATACAACGGGCGTTGCACTGGTAATTAAACATGAACTCACTCAGTGGAAAATACAAATATCCTGATAGCCTTGTTTACAAGGCTCAGTGAGTGGTTATCCCCTGAAATTAATGCAACGCTACTCCACATAAGTAAATTGGGCAGACTAGGATAGATGAATATTAGGGATGATTTCTTTGTAAATAATGTTAGTTGTTGGCAAAAAAATACCCAATATGTTCACTAATGGACTTTTAAGGATCAGGAGCGGTTAGATAACAGAGTAAGCTATTAGGACTTTATTTATTTTTGTTGTTTTATAATGCACTTCAGTCACACCATTTTTAAGATTTTAATCTTCAA
>WEIT01022427.1:208-21298 GCA_013389985.1 Dryoscopus gambensis
GGGAGCAGGAGAAGGGAGGGAATGGCTCAGGTGGGAGCAGGAGCAGGGAATGGCTCAGGTGGGAGCAGGAGCAGGCAGGGACAGGGGGAAAACCAACCAGGGACCACCTTCACCACCATCAGGGTCAGAAATCAGCTCTCTGCTCAAACCAACCAGCTCTTTACCTACTGCTGAAGGATTATTTTGGGGTTGATTAGATCATTGCTATTTGCCTCTTTAGGACTGCAAATAATCTTCCTTAGTACAGCAAAGTATCGTCTTAAGAAAGATTTTAGCATTTTAAATGCTGATTGCACTTTCAGAGAAACACTACTTTTAGAAACATGAAACAAGGTCTTCATTTGCTGATGGAAGGCTTAATGGAGAGATGGAAAAAGAACTAAGACCAAGGAAAAAGATGAATTTGGGGATTTTTTCATTATTCAGCTGGTGCAGAGCGTTTGGGGAATCTTGTTGCTGTACATTAAGTAAACCAACTTTCAGCTCTTCCATTTACTTGAACAGTGGGAAGAATTCACTCTCAAGTCTGATTGCTCTGATATCTTAAAACTTAGTGCACAGTTTGCTTTGGCAAATTGAGCTAATTAATCCATAACGTGGCCTTTGAGAGGTGTGTAACTGCAGTTCTCACTTCACAGGCAAGAAAGGGCCCAAGGGGAGATGAAACGAAGTCCTTGGTGCCTCCTGGCTCTGACTTATGGCCTTTATACCTGAATTTAGGTTGGATATTGGGGGAAATTTCTTCACTGAAAGTGTGGTAAAGCATTGGAACAAGCTGCCCATCCTGGAAACGTTCAGAAAAAACCTGTGGATGTGGCACCTGGGGACATGGGCTGGTGGTGGGATAATGGTTGGACTGTGAGGTTTTCCAGCCTTCATGATTCTGTGAATCAAAAGCTGCCAGTTTGTGGATCTGTATCTCCCTTCTTTTGAGATACAGAGAGGATTTGGGACATGGGAATGAAAGGGTTTGTACCTCAGGCAGTTAATCTGGGATATCCTTTGCTACAGGATCCAGTCTGAGGCAGAAATATGGCAGGGGTAGGAATTTTCTGTGCCTGGCAAGAGTTTCACAGTGGTCAAGAGGAGTTCTGAGCTCTGAGAAGGGCTGGCTGAGACCCTCCAGCCTGTTCTGTCAGTCACTGTGAGATCCCTGCCTCCTCCTCAGGCTCCAGCTGGGTGTGGGTGGACTACCAGACTCAGCTCTGGGATGGGCCCCCTCTCAGGTTGAGTTTTCTTGTTACATCTGTACAAGGGGGTGTTGTTTTTTGGGTTTCCAGGCCCTGGGATCGCTATAAACAGCATCAGCATGTCCTTGACCTTCTGTGCCACGGGATCAGAGGATGGCTACGTGAGGCTGTGGCCGCTGGACTTCTCAGCTGCTGTCTTAGAGGCAGGTGGGTAGCGGTGGGAGTGGTGCTTCCGAGCTCCACATCCCCCGCTGCAGATCCAGCGCTGCACTGCCCCGGCTCCCACAGCAATCCCCATCAGTGAGGGCATGTGCTGTGTGTGCTGTCTGCAGGGCTGACTGCCTTGCAAGCCTCCAGTGGCAATTATTCACGCTCATTCTTGTAACTCACAGGAGAAAGGCGGGATCTCCTGGGACAGGACAGACTTTCCATCTTGATTTCTGTGCCCTTGTAGCCACGGCTCATCTGTCCGTGAAAAATCAGGGGAGAAGTCAAGCAGTTCTTGATTGTTTTGATTGTTTTTGAAACAATCACCGTTACAGCAGAGCCCAGGGACGTTAGGAAGGGCAGAGACTAATCTCTCTAGCCTGTCACCAAACTCACACCTGCAAGTGTTCAATCTCCAGGCTGTGGGCTGCTCATTCCTGTGGGCATTGCTTTCCTACATGTGGATCTGTCGCTGTATTTCAGCTGCTCCTTCCCCAGAGGATTTGTTGACTCCTGTGTCTTCCCCCAGAGCATGAGGCTCCAGTGAGTTCTGTCTGCATCAGCCCAGACAGCCACAAAGTCCTGTCCACGACAGCTACTGGGAATCTGGGCTACCTGGATATCCAGGCCCGGGACTACAACACCCTGATGCGCTCTCACAAGGACTCTGTGCTGGGATTCTCCGTGGAGGGGAGGTGGAAGCTGATAGCAACAGTGTCCCAGGACAACACCATCCGAGTGTGGGACCTCACCTCCATGCAGCAGGTGGGTGAGACAAGAGGCAGGAGGTGTCTCATGTTTGTTAAGTCCCCCTGGTCTCTGTTTGCTCCAATTATCAAAGCCCCACAGTTCAAGAGCCCTTGAAGCATGAGGGGGACTGTGGGCAAGAGACCCTCTGGATGTACAGAGTTCTGAGGTGTTGTTAGACAGAACTATTTTATTTTCCTCCCTCTTTTGAATATTGCTTTTTAGCACAAACCATAACACCCAAGGGCTTTATGTGAATGCCCAAAGAGCCAGGACTTCACGGGGCTTTGGACCCAGGCAGGCAGGAGCAGGGACATGCTCTTGGTGGAGATGTGAGGCTGAGCAGTTGGTGGGTCCAGCTGCAGTTCCAGTTCTCTCCAGCTTCATGCCCGTGGTGTCTTTTCCCTGCAGCTGTATGACTTTTCAGCTGCAGAGGAAACTCCATGTGCTGTGGCCTTCCACCCCGCCTGGAAGATCCTGGCCTGTGGCTTCGACAGCGGGGTGGTGCGCACCTTCAGCCTGGCTGCCTCCGACCTCCTGCTGGAGCACAAGTGAGTGAAGTGGGAGCTACACTGGCTCTAACTGGGTGTCCTGGCGATGAGGCAGAGTCTTGGTGATAATCATGAAGTTCGACAAGCCTCAGGTCCCTGCTGGGTGGGTTTCGGGCAGATCCCGCTCTGCCGAGGCTCCGGGTGCTGAAAGCCCAAGCTGTGAAAGCCATGAGGGCTTTGTTTGTGACTTGCCAGTGGACAGCAGCAGGAAGGAGCTTGTCCTAGAGAGCAGCTGGGCAGGGAGCCTTTGTGAGCCCCAGTGTGGGATTTGGAGGGTGCTCCAAAGGCAGAGGGAGCAGGTTGCATCCAGGCTGGAGCGCTGCGCTTGTTGCTCGGTTTTCCGACCAGCTGGAGTGTTGGTTGTCCTGTGCTTCCCCAGGGGTGAGCACAGCAAGGCCCTGCTCTGTTCCTGGTTAATTTATTCTCCTGGGTTCTTCACAGTGTTACACTCAACATCACCACTGTTCCCTCTGTCTGTGATTCCTTTTTGTCTTCCCTCTTCCCACGTTTTCTGCCCTCTTTCAGGCAGCACCGCACCGCGATCACTGGGCTGACCTTCTCTCCAGATGGCAATTTGATGTTCAGCTCCTGCTTGCAGGGAACTCTGGCTCTGTACAGCTTTGTGGCACGGAACACCCAAGTCCTGAGGGTCCTGGGTAAGACTCTGGGGTTGGGGTTGCCCTTCTGGTTTTTTTATTGGTACAGACTCCCTGACACCAGAGGCAACCCAAACTCAGCCTGCTCAGAGAGATATTTCCCAGTGAACCTTCTGAGCTTTGTCCTTTCCCCCTGCCCTGGGCACTGCTGAGGCACCTCCAGTCCTGGTGTCAGTTCTGGGCCCCTCAGAAGACAGACCTTGGGGGGCTGGAGCGTGTTCAGGGAAGGGAATGGAGCTGGGAAGGGGCTGGAGCCCCAGGAGCGGCTGAGGGAGCTGGGAAAGGGGCTCAGCCTGGAGAAAAGGAGGCTCAGGGGGGCCCTTGTGGCTCTGCACAACTCCCTGACAGGAGGGGGCAGCCGGGGGTGTCAGGCTCTGCTCCCAGGGAACAGGGACAGGGGGAGAGGGAACGGCCTCAGGCTGGGCCACGGGAGGTTTAGGCTGGATCTTGGGAAAATTTCTTCAGGGAAAGGGTGATCAGGCACTGGCACAGCTGCCCAGGGCAGGGCTGGGGTCACCACCCCTGGGGGGATTCAAAAGATAAGTTCATGTGGCACCTGGGGGCATGTTGTAGTGGACTTGATGATCTTAGAGAGCTTTTGCAACCTTAATAATCCTGGGATTTCTGTTTGTACCTTCTGTGTGAGCAAACCCCAGTGACTGCCAGCACTCCCCTACCTGTCCTGGTTCAAACCTCTCATCCTGCTGGTGTGATGATTTCATGAATGTGCTGGAGTCACAGAGATTTATTCATGCCCAAGTCCTGACTCTTTCCATTCTGTGCATGTACAATTTAATTTGTTTAAAGTGGCTTGTTGCCCTAATCCTGCCTGCAGCAGAGCTGCTCTGTGCTGGTGAATGGAGCCAGTGGAGAGCTGGAGGCAGAGCACAGGCAAGGCAGTTTGGAAAAATTAGTGTCACATTTAATGTACACTTTGGAAATGAATTGTGACAGCACAAGCTTGGGCAGGGAAAGGGAGCTCTGATTTTTATACAGTGCAATATTGCACAAAGAGGAGGAACCTGCCCCAGGAAGTGTGTAGGAGAAGGAACAGGGGCTTGGAGAGATCAGGAAATCTGTCCAAAATCACCCAGGTTTGGTGTGAGTGCCGCAGCTGGACCTTCACCTGGTGATTGCTCTGAAACTGTGTTTGCTGCCCAGTCACATTCCAGGGACAGAACAGTGCAATTATGGTTGTGGAATAAAGACAGAGAATTGCTGTAATTTCTGTGATTTTTAGACCTCTGGGTCTCTCTGCCCTCTGGACTGCCATCAGTGTGGTGGTGTTCAGCACTGACCTCATTCTGCTCCGGGTTCAGACACCCAGGCTGCAGCCGAGATCTCACAGAGCTCCTTGTCACAGCCTCTTGTAATGTTAAAAAATAAGCCCTAAAATCAGTTTTATTCCTTTGACTCTGTTCTGCTCTCCTTGAGAACGCTGCATGTTCACTCAGGCACCAAGCTGTGCACCTCAACCTTGTTTTTGAGGTGGTTCAGTGCACGGTCTGGGTGTGTAAGTAAAATTTGTAGCATCTCCTATAGTACAGGCTGCTGTTTTCTCAGGCTCAGAGGCAGGAGAAGCTGCAGCTGCTGCTCAGCAGCCCCATCAGAGTGGGCTTTGCTCCTCCTCACTCTCTTGCTGTGTCCCCCAGGCAATGTTGTGGCCCGGGATGCCGGGATCGGCGTGGACACTCTGGTGGTCAGTGGGGACAGTCGCCTGCTGGCCTTCGTGGGGCCCTCCAAGTATGTCGTGACAGTGATGGAGGCCTGCTCACTCGATGAGGTACCCAGCAGACTCCCCTTGCTCCTGCACACAGGGGTGTCCCCTGGAAATTCCACAGGCACCATCCAGGGAGGTGGATCAGGGAGTGGGGCACCTGCCCCACGTGACCTCCCTGTTTTCCCTTCTGTGAGACAGAAATAGCAAACTCAAGGTTTCCTCTCCTCTGGCTTCATTCCCCTCTAGAAGGATAATTTGGAGATGGAGACTGTCAGCTCTCAGCTCTCTGTGAGCTGCTCTGCAGGCATTGCCTGGACCTGCAGCCCCTCATTAAGTGGGAAGGGAAGGGCCCCGGGGACTCCACAGCCTCGTGTTGGGAGCGCGGGAGCAATCCAGAGGCTCCCGCAATGTTTCTTCAGTGGCTCCTTGTTCCACAGCTGCTGAGGGTGGACATCAGCACCCTCGACTTGCACAGCACCGTCTTGGACTCTGCAGTGAAGGTCTGCTTTGGTCCTGTGCCTCAGGGCGAGCTCCTGGTAGCCACTTCTTCCAATAAAATCCTCGTGCTCGATGCAAAAACCGGACGACTGGTGCGAGAGGTAGGGCACTGAAATTCATCTGCGAGGTCTCCTGTGGGGGCTGGGCACTTCATGTCTCTGTAGGGGGTTAAATGAGAGAAAAACTCCTCCTGGAGCTCACAGGCTTCAAAGAAACACAAGTGGGAAGCCTGCAGCTATCCCAGTGCGCTCGTGCTCGGGGTGAGCCTGAGCTTGTCCTTGTTTTCCACGCTGTCACACTGCTGTTCTCCTGCTGAAGTGTAAATAAGGACATGAACCAGCTCAGCTAAGGCTGCTGGTGCCATTTCTTGTCCTCAGGTGTCCCCTGTGCACAAGCTGACCTGCTCCTCCCTGGCGCTGAGCAGGGATGGCCAGTACCTGCTCACTGCTGGCGACAAGGTCATCAAAGTGTGGGACTATCGGATGCGCCTCAACATCAACTTCCAGGTACACGGGGAGGGAAGGGGGTGGTGTTGCATTGCTGAATCCCTGGAGAAGAGAGCAGCAAATGGGCTCTGTGTGACTTGGCCCAGTGTCCCCAGTCCCAGTTTGCCCAGCAGAGGAATGCAGCCCTGTTCCCACACTGTAACAATGCCCAGCAGTGGGCACAGGCTGGGGCTGCCAGAGCACCCCAGTGAGACCCTGTGCAAAGGACAGAGGTAGGTGATAGCTCTGTGTTAGGGACAGGGCCACATGGAGAGGAAAATGGTTCACCCAGGGCTTCAGAAGCAGGATAAGACTTTGGACTCGTCAGCTTTTGCTTCTGTCTTAGTTTAGAAGACTGCCAGGGGAAATCAGAGCCTCCCTTGGAATAGAGAATGTAAACCCCCCACCTCCGAATTGCTATAATTTTGAAATTATGGGGCTTTCAGGCAAAGATATGGGAATAGGAATACCAGTTCTTTACTAAGAATATTACAAACTACAAAGGTAGTGATACAGAGAAAGAAAAAAAGAAAACCAACAACAAACAAATAGTCCCAGAAGCTCTGACAGGGTCAGAATACGACCTGACAGCCTGTTGGTCAGGGTGTGGGGAGCAGTCCAAAGTAAGTCCTCCTGGAGTGGCAGAGGTGGCTCCGTTGGAGCAGAGGTGATCCTGTAGAAGGGTCCGGTGGTGACAGGATGGGTCCGGTCTTCCTCAGGGAATCCAGTGGAAAAACCAGCTGCTCTGGTGTCCTGAGTTGCAGGTTTTATGCAGGTAGAGAGGCTTCGGCTCCTCCCACTGAGTGGAGCATCTCCCAGTGGGATGATGTAATGTTATCGGTCACAAGGAGAGCCTTAAATGGCTCATTCCCAGGTGATATCCCCTTGGAGGAGGATGGGTGGAGGTCGAGATAAGGAAGCACTGCCCCTCTGGTTTTAACAACTGACTCATTAGCAGAAGGCACCCGCCCTCTTTCCCCTGAAGTTACAAGAGATAAAAGTATCTTCCAACTGGTTTCAACAGATGAAATAGAATACACAATTTTGGTTACATGTTGCAACCCAAGACAGCTTCCTTCCCCGAATGAGTGTGTTGGAGGTCAGCTCTGGGTTGATCAGCCCACCGGTGCGAGCACTGTAGGTGTCATGGATCCTCTTCTGGACCTTCTGCTGAGGCCTGTGGAGCCTGGCTGTGCAGGGCAGGGAGTGGAGTAACCCCATCCTGAGAGGACAGGTGGTGGAGGGGGATTCAAGGCGTGCTCTCCCCAGGTGTTCATCGGCCACTCGGAGCCTGTGCGCCAGGTCGCCTTCACCCCAGACCAGCAGCACGTCATCAGCGTCGGGGATGCCATCTTCCTCTGGGATTTCCTAGCTCCACCTCCCGTCAGGTCATCCCCAGCCAGGTAATGGTGCTGGGCACTGCCTTCCCTGTGTCCCCTTTCCCTGCCCCATCCCTGTGTGACTCCAATCTCCTCCCCTTCCCAGGGTTCGTTCCCCCGCGTCCACTCTGCCGCTCAGGTCAGGTGAGTTTGCCTCCTCCCACGAGTTCTGCTGGCAGCTTTTCCAGAGGGGAGGGGTTTGGGGGCATGGTTCCTTTCCTGAGGGACACTTGTAGTAGGGGGAAAACCAGCTAATTAGCCCTGAAAGACAATCTCAAATTAATTGGCACCTCTCAGTCTGCCTAGGTGGGGATGTTCTGAGCAGAGCCACTCTGGGCTTTCTGGTAGGTTTTCAACTTTTGCCTTCTGTCTTTCTCTGCCTCCATCTCCTCTGTCTTCTTCCTCCCTCATTGTCCCTCTCTCTCTGTCCCTCTCTTTCTTAAAAGACAGAAATGGCTTCTATGGAAGCTGGAAAACTGAGCTTGGAGGTGTCACCATGCAGGAGGATGAGAGGAGCATGGGGTGAAGGAGGTGACACCAAGCCTTTTCCTTTTCCCTTCCCAGACAGCAGCTCTGAGAGGCCCAAGGATGTCTCAGAGACTCCTCGGCAGATGGTGCCTCTTCCATTGCTCTCCACCCCACCGTGTTTGGATATCAGCTCTGTCCACCAAGCAGGATTTCAAAGTAAGAGGAACTGCTTGCAGGAAAGGGGAAAATTAACGTCGTTTTAGGAAAAACTTGCCTAGTTCAGCAGCATCCTTGGGGCCATCCCTACCTGTGCTCCCTTCTGGCAGACTGACAGGCCAGTCTGCAATTCCTTCCCCTAAGCTGGGCAAGGCCCACAGGTGCTGGGGTTCAGCACCCCTTTATCCTCTGCTCTCCTCGACATACTGAGCTGCTGGCACAGCTCCTCTGACTGTGCCAAACACCTTCTTGGTCATTCCCAATAGGAATTTTCTGCTCTGCCCTTCACCCTAACAGCTGGACTGTTCCAGGGGAACAATGCTGGAAGTCAAGGGGTCAGGCACGCATGAAGTGGTCCTGAAGGACATGGATGGCTTCATCTTCCCACTGATTTTTCTCTCCAGGTATTTTCTCCGAGTCGGACAAGGAGGAGGAAGAAAATCTGCCAGGCAGCAGCAGGATGGTGGCGAACAGGCACAAAGATGCCTCAGTCCTTGTGGTGGAATCAGACGGGAGTGAGGAGGAGCCTGCTGTGAGGCCCAAAGTGAGGCAGGAGAGCCCGAGGTCTCCTGAAAAAGCAGAAAATGGTAAATCAGGGGTATTGCCAGCTTGTACAGAGCTGCAGGCCTGCATGGCAGCTTGGTCTAGGCCCCCAAAACAAAGAAAGATCATTATTATGGTGCAGAGAGACCCAGACACGTGCTCTGAGCTGTGAGGTGAAAGGCAGCAGCATGTTCCTCAGGAGTTTTTCCTTGGGCATCACCTTCCAAGGGAAGTCAGTATTGAGGGAAGCTCACATTGATCCCTAAAACTGCTCCTTTTTCTGGCTCTTTCCCTGCTGCTGCTTCTGGGCACACCAGAAGCCTGTCTTCAGCCTGAAGCCAGTATCGTCTCTGAGTGGCACGTCCCATTAAATCCAGCTGCAATTAAAGCTCCCAATGCCTCTATTAATAGCTGCACAGCCTCGGAGCTGCAGTGGTGTGTGGCGACCTGCCAGGAGCAGGCAGCTGCCAGCACTCAGCCCGGCAGGACTTGTTGGAAAGCCTCAGGATCAAACTGCCTCCGATGCTCCTGTTACAGCCCTGGAGCTGTGGGGCTTGGGGTTTCACAGGGCCATGCCCAGAGCACGAGCCGTGGGTGTCCTCAGGCTGTTTGCAGCCTGGTGTGGCAGAGTGGGAAAGGAACTGACCCAGGGAAGGGCTGGAGCTGGGCCAGGGCAGGGTCAGGCTGGAGATCAGGGAAAGGTTCTTCCCCCAGAGGGGGCTGGCACTGCCCAGGCTCCCCAGGGAATGGGCACGGCCCCGAGGCTGCCAGAGCTCCAGGGGCGTTTGGACACCACTCCCAGGGATGCCCAGGGTGGGGTTGTTGGGGTGTTTGTGCAGGGGCAGGGGTTGGACTCACGATCCTTGTGGCTCCCTTCCCACTCGGGATATTCCACGTGTGACACTGCAGTCTGACTTTTGCCTCGTGTGCGTTCACACGTGCACAGCACCTGCATGTCAGCAAGGGAGCCTGGCTGCTGCTCCCAAACCATTCCCAGGAGCAGCAGCCCATAGGTACCATCTTCTCCTTTGTGTGGCAGAACCCAGGAAGGGCACCCAAACTCCCTGTTCCATCCGCCCGGATTCCTACCGGCATTTCACTCCTCGCTTCAAGGCATCAGTGCTCCCCCAGGTGAGAGGTGTGCTGGTAACCACGTGGAGAACAGGCACTTTGGGGCTGGGGTAGGTGCATTTTCCAAATTGTTTCCATTTTGTTCTCTGTTGGAAAGCAATTTGGGAAATATACCCCTGGGCTGATGTTCAGTGAGAAATCCTGACGTTAATTCTCTGTTCTCCTCTACATGTAACTCTTCCCAGACTAGTAAAAAGTGAGCTGTGCTCAACTCTTTTTGTGTTGCCCAAATCTGCATACATTTTTATTCAAAAGGAGTGGAAATGGCATGTGCTATTGAGAGTGAAAGACGAGTGAGCAATGGAGTGATTCATTGTGCTCCCATATTTGCGAGCAGCTGCGTTGGCAGAGCAGGCTGGGGAAGGCAAATCCACGGAGCGTAGTGAGGAGAGACACGGCACAGCTCCTGCTCTGTTAACAAACACAGCAGGAATGAAACAGAAACTTAACTCAGCCTTTCCCTAAGCTCTGCTGCTAGTGCTGGGAGAACAGCTACATCCAGATTTCACCCCCAGTGCTCTCCTCTGTCCCTGCACCTGGCAGCATTTTTCCCCCAGTTCACTTCCTGTTGAAATATCTGCATCCCGAGTCAGCCAAACCCGTGGAACTCTTTCCCAGCGGGATTAGCAGCTGCTCCTCGGCTGGGCACTTGCTGCCAGCCTGTTTTGTGCCCCATCTGAAAGCATCTGTGCCTGGCTGTGCTGGGGCAGTGTCTCTTTTGTTGTGGAATATTATTTGTCTCTTCCGTTACGGAATTGTGCGAGCACTGGCATGGATCTGTGTGGGATGTGTGTTTGAGGACACTCGCTATTTCCTCTGTGGGTGTTGATGCACCTGACCAGACCATTCTTCCAGAGCTTATTTTAAGCCAGCATCTATTTCTCTTGCAGAGTTTCTCATCTCCTCCAGCGGGCAGTGAGGCCCTGAAGCTGAAAGCAGTGGTCGGCTACAATGGGAATGGCAGAGGGAATATGGTGTGGAACCCGGATACAGGTACACTGGGAGTGCTCTGCAGTGGTGGGATGTGCTGCCAGAGCAGCTGTGGCTGCCCCTGGATCCCTGGAAGTGTCCAAGGCCGGGCTGGACGGGGCTTGGAGCAACCTGGGGTAGTGGAAGGTGTCCCTGCCCATGGCAGGGGGAACAGGATGAGCTTTAAGGTGCCTTCCAACCCAACCCACATGTGATTCTATTCTGTGATTCTAAGGGTGTGTACTGAATCAAGTTATGATCTTCTGGCGGTTGGGTTGGGATCTTTGATTGATTTATGTTGGTGAAATCCAGTAGCTCTTTGCTGTTGGCAAGCTTTAGTTGGTGGGGCAGACTCGGGCTCCAGGTGTTGAGTGGACAGAGCAGAAGGGAAGCTCACAAAGCCTGTCCTGCCTCCTTTCTCCAGCTGGAACGATGCCCAGCAGCTCTGCTTTACTCAGGTTAGGGAAAGTGAGATTTCACCCCGCTCCCAACCTGCTGCTGCTGAGCTGCGTCAAAGAGTCAGCTTTTACGTATTAATGAATCATAGAACTTTCCGTGTGGGCTGTGGTGGGGGCTGTATGTGCAGCCTTGCCATGAAAACATCCCCTCTCCTCCCCCTCCTCTGCCAGGCTTCTTCGCCTACTCCTGTGGCTGCGTCATCGTGGTTGAGGACCTGCACTCGGGGTCCCAGAACCACTGGCTGGCCCACGCCGAGGAGATCTCCACACTCGCCCTCAGCCACGATGCCCAGGTAGGAGAGGCTGCTGCTGCCCCAGGCCAGGGCTTGTCCCTGTCATGTTGGAATGCCACAGCCTAAAATCCCATTTGTCTGTTCCTCCTTCTGCCTGGAGACTATGGAAGTTGTTTTGGAGTCATGCTGGCTCGGTGTGGGCTGGAGAATGTCCAGGGAAGGGAGGGGAGCTGGGGAAGGGGCTGCAGCACAAGTCTGATGAGGAGCTGGGAAGGGCTCAGCCTGGAGAAAAGGAGGCTCAGGGGGGCCCTTGTGGCTCTGCACAACTCCCTGACAGGAGGGGGCAGCCGGGGGGGTCGGGCTCTGCTCCCAGGGAACAGGGACAGGATAAGAGAAAACCACCTCAAGTAGTGCCAGGGGAGGTCCAGGTTGGACATCGGGAAGAATTTCTTCATGGAAAGGGTGGCCAGGCCTTGGCAGGGGCTGCCCAGGAATGGTGGAGTCCCCATCCCTGGAGGTGTCCAAGGAGGGACTGGACATGTCACTCAGTGCTCTGGGCTGGGTGACAAGGTGGGGATCAGTCACAGGTTGGACTCGATCTTGGAGATCTTTTCCAACCTCAGTGATTCTGTGAAGGCTGTTCTCTTCCTCTGGGTGATGCTGCCTTTCCCTCCTGCCATCAGCTGAATTGTTGTTTCTCACAGCATTCCCCGTTTGCCAACCACATCGCTTTAATGTGGGACTGAAAAAACCATTAAGACTAATGAGTGTTCTCTAATTACTTACACATTGTTCCGTTAGGTTCTTGCCTCTGCCTCAGGGAAGAAGGATGGAGACTCCCACTGCCAGATCTGCATCTGGAGCACCCAGGATGGGGCCTGCACAGCAGAGCTCTTCCACCATGAGACACAGGTCCAAGCCATGGCATTCTCATGGGATGACAGATTCCTTGTCACCATAGGTGAGCATGCCTGTCCCAGCAGCTGTGGGTGCAGGGGTGCACCCCAGAGCAGACAGCTCATGGCAGGAAGGTGCTGTGAGCACCAAAGACCTGCCAGATGTGCAGCAGGCTCGTGGGTAGGAAGCTGTTCCGTGGTATCCTTGGGACAGCAGGGAATGCAGCAGTTACAGCTTTCTTCTCCTGACTCACTGGTGCTTCTTAAATCCCCTGTAAATGGTTTGTGATGACTATTTATAGTGTGCAGAGGGAAAAGCCTTCTTCTGGACTTGTTATTGCTGCCTAGATGGACTTGGACAGAAGTAGCCAGGCTCCCAACTGTGAGCCTCCTGCCAGGCAGCCATGCCAGCACAGGATGGACGCTCAAGCTGTCTGTTTTGTTCAGGCAGGGGACATTTAAAGGACAACATGCAATTAGGAAGCTCTTGTTTTGCGTGAGAGGGGACCTGTGGGGCAGGCAATACGCTCGCTCCGGGCTGGTGAGGCTGCCTGTGGAAAGAAAAGCAGGCTTTGCTGGAGAGAAAGGGAGCGTTGTGCTCTTCAAGGAGCACTGTGGGAGAGGAGCTCTCCTCCTCCAGCTCCGGTCTGGGCTGCAGGGGAGGGAAAAGCTGAAAGTCTCCACAGAGCTTGTGGAGCTTGGGAAAGGCAGCAGGAGAGCACTGTCCTCCTGAGCTCTCTGGAAGCTTGGGAATTGTGCTATCACCGAGGCCAGTGCCTTCTGCTCCCACCCAGCTGTGGTGGCTTCCATCAAGGTCAGCTCCCACCTCAGCTGGGACCCTGGCAAAGGTGACATCCTGTTCTTTGTCAAGACAACAGTTAGCCCTGAGTGCCCAGGGTCACTGGGGGGTTGGTGTGGGGCATTTCCCAAGGTGTGCAGCGACTCCTGAGGATGGAGAAACAGCAGGAAAAGTGCTCTGCCTGCTGCAGTGCCAGCCCTGGCCACTCCACATGACTCCGCTGCCAGGACAGGTTTGCTCCAACCTCCAGTGCGAAGTGCTGGGCCAGTTCTGTCTGTCCTTAACTTGGACAAGCATCTGTTGTGTCGTGCAGCTTGTGCTGAGCACAAAAAGAGTTGTGTCCATGCCTGGAATGGTGTTTGGGACAGCTGTCTCCCAGCAGCTGGATGAGGGAGTGACACAGTTGGGGTGTGTGTGCTGTGTGGATGCTTGTGAGCATCCTGAGGCAGCAGAATTCTTCCTCCTGTCTTTGCCATCCTCCCTAGGGGACTACAGTGACCAGACCATGGCTCTGTGGAGCACCCACACCTATGAGCTCATGCTGTCCACTCGTGTCTCGGAGCCTCTCCACGACGTGGCTTTTAGCCCTGTCTCTCACCAAGACCTGGCCTGTGTGGGGAAGGGAGCTGTGATGTTCTGGCTGTTGGAGCAGCAGGGAGCTTCTGTCAGACTCAAGGTAAACCTTCCTTTTACCTTTTAAGATTTATTTTCAGCATCTCTGACTTACTTTCCAAGCCCCTGGTGAGGGCTCTGTGAGAGCTGATGATTTCTCTCAGTGAGGTGATGTTGACTGTGCACAAACAGCCTTTGGTTGTATTTGAGGCATTAACTGCAGGAATTGAGGGGAGAAGGATGGTTTTTTCTCCTGAGGCATCTAAGCATGTTCATTCCCTTTGACATTCCTGGGTTTTGTGCTTTGGCAGGTTCATCGAGCCCCTGCCCCGGACGTGCTGGGGCTGGTGGAGATGACGTCTCTCTGCTACGGTGCTGACGCTCTCCTTTACAGTGGGACCAACTCAGGCCAGATCTGTGTGTGGGACACAGAGACCAATTCCTGCTTCATGACGTGGGAGGCTGATGAGGGCGAGATCGGTGGGTGCGGCGTCAGCGCTGTTATGGGGAATTGGTTGGGAAAGCAGCCGTGAGCTTGCAGACTTCCCATTTCGGCTGTGCTCGGAAAACCAGTTTGCAGTGCTGGATGCAAGATGTGTGGGGTGGCAGTGGGTCTGTGACCTGGGTTTCCTGGGGAGTTCATTGAATCATAGAGTCATTAAGGTTGGAAAAGGTCTCTAAGATTATCAGGTCCACATTAAACCATGTCCCTGAGCACCACATCCACCAGATGTTTGAATCTTTCAGGGATGGTGACCCCACCACTGCACTGGGCAGCCTGTGCCAAAGCACCTCCAGACCTCTAGTCTGTAAAACAGTGTTGGGCTGTAGAACCCTCCCACTTTCCTGCCCAATTGGTTGCCAGGAGCACCTTTGGAGTGATGACTGGGAGCGATGGACACTGAGAGGTGCCCTTCATCCCCAGGTGTGCTGGTGTGTCAGCACAAGCGGCTGGTGAGCGGCAGCAACACGAAGCGCATCCGCCTGTGGTCCGTGGCCACCGTGCAGGAGCTGAGGCTGAAAGGGCCCGATGCCAGGTAGGAGCTCGTGGCCCCTCACCTGGCAGCCCCCAGGACCTGTCTGAGAGGTGGCTTTTCCCAGACAGACACCACGTGCAACCACGCTGCTCCTGCTGCTCTTCATCCTTAGCTTTTCCTCTCCATCCTGTGACTGCTGATTCTTTCTGTCTGGATCTTTTGACTGAATTTTTGCCACAGGTAGCTGAACCCTCTTAATAGTGGAAGTGGGTGTTGATCATGCCTGAAGTTTGTGTCAGTGGTTTGTAGGAATTCCTTTAGGAGAATTAGGGAAAATACATTGCCTTTGTTTCTTCTCTCATGCTATTGCATCCCCTATTTTCTTTCTTTCCTGTAAAAAGACAGGTAAAGTGCAAATCACAGAATCATGGAATGGTTTGGGTGGGAAGGAACCTTCAAGCCCATCCCATTCCAACCCTCCCTGCCGTGGGCAGGGACACTTTTCACTGTCCCGGGGTGCTCCAAGCCCTGTCCAACCTGGCCTTGAACACTTCCAGGGATCCAGGGGCAGCCACAGCTGCTCTGGGCACCCTGTGCCAGGGCCTCCCCACTCCCCCAGGGAACAATTCCTTCCCAATATCCCATCTAGCCCTGCCCTCTGGCAGTGGGAAGCCATTCTCCTCCGCCCTGTCCCTCCATCCCTTGGTCCCAGTCCCTCTGCAGCTCTCCTGGAGCCCCTTTAGGCCGTGGAAGGGGCTCTGAGGTCTCCCAGGATGAACAACACCAGCTCTCCCAGTTACTGTTCCATGGACAGGAGCCCCTCATTGAACTGGGTTCACTAGAAAGTTGGATTTAAAGCAGGCAGAGTGGCTGTTCCAACGTCTGAGCCAGTCCTTCTCCCACCCTGCCTTCCTCCAGGCCTGGCTCAGTCCTGCTGGAGCACGAGATCACCCTGGATGGGACGATTGTGAGCGCAGCCTTTGACGACTCCCTGGAAATGGGCATCGTGGGCACCACGGCAGGGACCCTGTGGTACATCAACTGGGTGGAGAGCACCAGCATCCGCCTCATCAGCGGCCACAAGAACAAGGTCAGAGGGGCTGGGCCCGCTTGGAACTTCGCTGTTGCTTCAGGGTATCTTTCTGCTACAGAAAAAAAGGTTTGAATGGTAGGAGAGAAGGTATTTTATGACAACTTACAGTGCACCTTGCCTCGTCCTGCCTTTGGGGTTGGGTCTACTGTGCACAGTGCCTGGTCCTGCTCTTGGGGTTGGGGTTATTGTTTCCCATGATCGGTAAGGTTGGAAAAGACCTTTAAGATCATCAAGTCCAAGTGCCAACCCAGCACCACCACCACGTTCACCATTAAACCACGTCCCCACGTGCCACATCCACACATTTTTTGAACACTCCTGTGTATGGTGACTTCACCACTGCCCTGGGCAGCCTGTGTCAGTGCTTTACAACCTCTTCTGTGAAGAAATTATTCCTAATATTCAATCTAAATCTTCCCTGCTGCAACTTGAGGCCGTTTCCTCTCATCCTGTTAGCCCAAAACCAAAGCACTGCACCTTCCTTTATGCTCCATCTCGTCTGGTGTCTCCCACGAGCAGAATCCTAGGGGATGAAGGGGCAGGGGAGCTGATGTGCTGTGGGCTGTGGCACCCCCAGAGCCCCTGTTCTCTGCCTTTTCCCCGGAGCAGGTGACCGAGGTGTGCTTTAGTCCCGACGAGAGTCACTGTGCCACGTGCGGGGAGGACGGCAGCGTCAGGATCTGGGCTCTGGGCAGCACGGAGCTGGTGGTGCAGTTCCAGGTGCTCAACCAGGTACGTGTCTGCGGCACATCAATCCCTTCCTCTTGGCACAGGGAAGCGTCCCCTGTGTCACCGGCTCTCTGCCGATTTCCTCGCAGAGCTGCCAGTGCCTGGCCTGGAAGCCTCGTCCCGCTGGGCTGTGGCCTTGTCCCGACAAGAGCCAGCACGTGGTGGCCGGGTACAGTGATGGCACTGTCCGTGTGTTCAGCGTTTCCAGGACAGAGATGGAGCTGAAAATGCACCCCCACGCTGCTGCACTGACAGCAATCGCCTACTCCACCGATGGTGAGGCTGCCTGAGGTGACACTGGGGACATGTGGCCTCGGGGAACGTGGCTTGGTGCTGCCTGGGTTTACCCTGACCTCCAGCTGCTCTGTGTCCTGGCCACCTGCCCAAAACCCCGGGGCCAGGGAGAGCCACAGAAGTTGTCTCGGTGAGCTCTGGTGCCTCTGCCAGCTGAGCACGTGGTGGGTGGGACACGGGAGGTGCATTGGCTCTGGGATAGCCAAGGGCTTTGGGTACAACAAACGCCTTTGGTTTATGATCTACTGTGCCTCTTCTACAGTGCAGAGGTTTAATGGGTGTCTCTGAGACATCTCATCACACCCAGCCCTTGAGTGGGACGTTCCCAGCCTTTCACAGGGTTTGAGGACAGTGGTATCCCATAATCTTGGACCTTTCTCCTCTGGTCTGTTTCTCCTCCCACAAGAAATGCCCCATTCTTTTCTCTCCCCTGCCAACAGGGGAAATGATCTTATCAGGGGGCAGGGATGGCATAGTGGCTGTCAGCAGCCCTCGCACTGGGATGACCATCCATGTCCTGGCTGACCACAAGGGCTCCCCCATCACGGCTCTCCAGTGCACCAGGAAGCAGGTGAGCCCTCAGGAGCGGCACAGTCCCCGCCTTAAAAGTCATCCCTCTGCGAGGCAGCGTGGTCAGCAAGTGTGCTTTGGTGTCCCCTGCTTCTCCTCTTTGGAAATCTTCCTCCATCCCCTCCAGCAACTTCTGATCGGTTTTTCCAGGGATATATTCAGTGGAGTAAAGCTCTGTGTGTTGCCGGTGCAGCCCGAGCGAGGCTGTGCCTGCAGGGGGATGTTTGGTGGCGGTTGGTGACACCCTGTACACAGGTGTGACATGAAGCAGTGCCACAGGCTCTTGGAGAGCAGCACCCCTCGGGAGCAGCCCAGGCTGTGGGCTTGCAGCCCCTGTGCCTCCCAAAAAGGCTCTTTGGCAGCCTGTACCATTCCTCTGTGGAGCTGGGAAGACTTGACTGCAGCACTGGGATGGTTTGAGCACCTCCTCTGTCCTCTTCCTGGAGATATTTTTTCCCTTTGCACAGCAGAAATGGTAATAATTTTCCCTAAGCTCTCAGGCTTTAAGATCATCTACACTGCAGGGCTGTGTTTCCTGGTAATTTGAGACTGAGGAAATCCTCCTTGATTTTAGGTGAAGGATGTTGTTAGGGGGCACGTGGTATTGGAAACAACTGCCTCAGGAGATGTGCAGATCCAGAGGGTGTCCCAGGGAAGAGGACTGTGTCATTCAGAGCAGGGTTTGGGTTGGAAGGGACCTTAAAAGTCATCCATTTCCAGTCCCTTCCACGGGCAGGGACACCTCCCACTATGCGAGGTTGCTCCAAGCCCCGTCCAGCCTGGCTTTGGACACTTCCAGGCATCCAGGGGCAGCCACAAACAGAGGTTAATCCTGGCTTTGATCCCCTAAACACAAACCCCTTGTTCCCATGAGCTCCTGTCCCACTCTCTCAAAGAGTGGGGACACTCTGTCCCCACTGTCCCCTTCCTTCAAAGCCTCTTCAGTGTCCCCAGAGTGACAGGGTTGTGTTTGTGCTCCACAGTACCACGACTTCGGGGTGGAAGGAGGGGAACTCTGGCTGGCCACCAGCTCCGACCGCCGGGTCAGCGTCTGGGGCTCCGACTGGCTCCAGGACAAGTGTGAGCTCCTCGACTGGCTCAGCTTCCCAGCTCCTGCTGGCCCTGAGGTGAGCGTGGCACCTGCCAGGCCCTGCCTGCTCCTGGTACGAGGCTGGACACCAGCAGAGATGGAGGAGGGCAGCACAGGGCTCTGAGAGAGTGAGGGTGTGCTTAGGAAAGGCATCTCTGTTAGTCCTGTTCACGGAGTATCTTGTCAGTGCACCTTCTTGGGTGTGGAAAGAAACTGGAGCAGTGCCAGACTGCCCTGGAGCACTGGCTTTTAAGCATGAGGAGCCCTAAACTGCACCTGCAAAGAGCCGACAGCCCCGTGCCAGCAAAGCAGAGCCCAGGCAGCAGCGAGCACCGTGTGCAGGAGGGAGAGCTAATTACGAGCCTGCTGCTAATTCTGACACTCCCGAGGAGCGTGAATATTCTGAGCCAGGAGAGTGGTGACGGCTTTCCAGAGCCAAGTACTCAGCGCCGTGTGTCCCTGCTGCTTGGCAGAAGCCTCTGGCTCCAGCCCAGGGGTAAGGTTTGGGCAGCAGGACACCTGCAAGAAAAGCAGGAGGATCTGTGTTGGAGAGGATGGAGATGATCCCTGGTCCTGGTGATGCTGGGAGGCAGAAGGGAGCTGGGTGTTTTTGGGGGGCAAGAGGCAGTGCCCCAGCCTGGGTTCATACAGCAGCTGAGTTCTGTCAATATTTCTTCTGTTTATTTCCGAAAAGATGGATTTCCTCTGGAAAGAAGCTCACTACAGCTCTCCCTACAGCGTGCAGGTTTGATCTTGCATCCACTACTCAAGATCAGCCTTCTGGGCCCTGTTGTCTTGTGTTAAGCTGATCCATAACCAATTCCCAGCTTCAAGCCCATGCAGCAGTAATACTTCAGTGGGAATTCAACCTGTTGGGCCCTCATGTGACCTGCTCCTACAACACTAAACCATTTGCTTCAGGTTTCCTTGGCAGGGTGTGGTTGTTCCTTGCTTTCCCGGAGCCTGTCTGGGATGGGAATGCAAGAGGGAGGAAGCAGCCTCCACCGTACTGATGTCCCACTGCTCAAACTCTCTCAGCCCCGGTGTCTCTCTGTGCTCTCCTTTTATCTCTCACTGGTTGAAATAAGAGAATCCAGCCTCAGTTTTATTGCCTTTGGTTTCCCTCATCAGGGTCTCGACAGCCTCCCGCCCAGCCTGGCCGCGTTCTGCCCTTGGGAACACGGCGTCCTGGTCTACGTGGGCTTTGGGATGCAGAAGGAAGCTTTGTTCTACAGCCTGAGGAAGAAACAGGTACCTGTCCCCTGCCACGGGCAGTGGGGGCTGGCAGTGCTGGCAGTGTGTTACCCTTGGTCACAGGGGTGGGGTGGGCTCAGGCAGCTGCTCAGGGAACAGATTTTCATCTTGGAAACTGGAGTCTGGCCCAGGTGAGCAGCAGGGCCCTGCCCGTGCCTCAGGCTACATCCAGGCAGGCAGGCAGCCAGTCCCTGATCCCACTGGAGGGGAAGGCAGCTGCTTCCAGGAGCATTAACACTCTCCCCATTGTCTCCTGGATGCCTGGGGCAGCTTTCTGAGCCTGCACCCTCAGCTTCCCCACCACCCTCCTTAGGGCTGTGGCTGCGCAGCTCTGGGCGCTGCCTTCCCCCTCTGAGCTCTGTGTTTCTCTTGCTGGGCTGCAGGTGCTCAGGAAGATCTCCCTGCCAGCCTTTGCCACGTCCCTCAGCCTGTCCCCAGCCGCACCTTTCATGGCCATCGGCTTTGGTGGTGAGTGCTGGGGGTGCCTGGGCCCCACCTTCTTCTGCCAGAGAGGAAATAAGTGTCCTTATTCCTTGAGACAAGAGACACATCCTCAAACCTGGGAGCTACGGTTCAGGGCAAGGAGAAACCCCCAGGAGACTCCTGGGTCAGACATGAGATGCATGAGCTGAATCCTGCTCATCCGTGGGCAGGGTTTGTCACTGGAATGACTTCCCGGGGTTCTGGGCTGTCTCCATCTCTGTGGCTGGGTGAGCTGCAGCCTCTGAGGCAGCACCGACCTTCCCACAGCGCGGGGACAGGCAGGACCCTGCTCGGGCAAGGGCACCGCACTCCTGGAGCAGTTTGGATCCGCCTGTCCTGTGTCACTCAGCTCGGTGACACAACTTGCAGCTCAGCAGCAGGGAGAGAGCCTGGGGAGTGACTGGGAACGGTGCTTCTGGCTGGGAAAAGACAGGGAGAGAGTCTGAGGGGGAGAAGGAATGGTGCTTTTGGCAGGGACAGAACAGGGACTGGGCCTGGGGGTGACTGGGAATGGTGCTCCTGCCTGGGAAATAACATGGAGATGGTCTGAGGGTGACTGGGAATGATGTTTCTGGCTAGAAGAAGACATGGAAAGGGGGCGGGGGGTGACCAGGAGTGGTGCTTCTGGCACGGGCTAGAGATGAAGAAGGGCTGTGAGTGACAGGGAAGGGTAGCCGTGGCAGGGACGAGCCCCAGGGAGCGGGTCTGGAGGGTGATCGGGGTCAGTCAGAGCCTCCTGGCCCGGCCCTGAGCCGCTCCTCTGCGCAGACCGGCTGCTGCGGCTGCAGCCCTGCCCCGCCGGGGAGCCGCAGGACTACGCCGGCCATGACGACACCGTGCAC
>WEIT01022428.1:2506-14223 GCA_013389985.1 Dryoscopus gambensis
AATTAGGACTTACATTGTAGTGTGACCATTCCTCAGCAGAAGGTGATGCTCAGAAGTTTAAGAATAAATGAAACATTATTTTTTTTATGTAACAACATCTCTTATTTTGCAACTAATACTGCATAATATACAGCAGCAGCTGAATAAAATTTTTGTAGTTTGGTTGCATATAAGTGACTGTTATTGTTAAGAAGAAAGGTCTAAGCTTTGATAAATGAGAAAGAACAGTACAGTATAATATAATAGCAGAGAAAAATTATAGCAGTGTTTCAGTACCTCATTAACGCGGGATTTGCACACCTTCCCTTTTAATATGTGTCTTTTTCTGCAGTTTTATATAGCTCATCAGTACAAAAGTGACCGTAGCTGTTAATTAAACAAGGTACTTAACATGACATTGTTTTAAATGTATCCTCCATAGAACTGAGTTATAAGAGTACAAAAATAACATGCTTTTTAAAAAAATTGTTTATTCAAAGTAGAATATTTTGGTTTCTGACTGTATATCTGCTTTTAGCTGGAATTTATGCCTTCATTCTCTTTTATATTTATTCTTGTATGATTACTGAAGTAGTAGTGTTAGTCTAAGGGCCTGACTCGACTGGTAAAGTCTTCATCAGGAGAAGTAGAAATCAGTGCATGAATCAAAGCACTTGACAGTGTCCATTCCACCTTACTACTCCACCCAGGTATTAGGGACACTTCAGTGTATGTTTTACATTGGTGAGATTGTACACCTGCCTAACTTTCAGCCACATATAATGGTGTGTGACCTCACACTTGCTCTTTTGTGGGATGTCTGGCATATCAGGTATGTGTATGGGGCTAGAACAGAGGCATATTTGTATGACTGTATTGTAACCTAAAGTAGATGTCGTAAGACAAGGCAAAGGTGTGAGCTGCTTCCAGCCCATGCTTTCTACAATAGTCCTGAGTGATACTGTAGTCATTCATGACATGGCAGTCATAGATATTTCTGAGCTAGCTTTCCACTAGGCCCCTTATCCTGACTGACTTGTTCAGGGGTGTGTAGTACCAGTTGGGCTCCAGTNAAACCCCAATGATTTTGGTGCTGAATGGTTTACTAGATGAGAGTGCAGGGCAACTTTTGTCAGAGACTTAACGTTGAGCTGTGTGTGTTCAAGGCACACTGGGGACTGAGGTCTATTGATCCCTGGTGCTCAGCCTACAGAAACAATCAAAGGTGGAGGGAGGGAGTCTGCTGCAGCTCTGTATGGTGCATTCAAGCTGAACAAGGATTTCATCTTCCCCAAGTCACCTGCAGAGCAAGATTGCTCAGATCTCCAGAGATGAAGTAGGTTTCACACTAGTCGTTTCTTGCTTGAAATCCTTTTAAGGATAATGGAGGGTCTGATAATTTCTCCACGTGGTAATACACATAATGGCATGAAGTGAAGCTGGGGGCGAGAGACAAAGTGGAGAGAAATATTGCTAAGAAATAAAATCACGAGAGACCCACAGATTGAAAGTAAAGGACTAAACCTTCCAGGGAGATGACTTCAAAGTGTGTTTGCATCATGGTATGTAATGCTCTGTGATGATACCTTAGCTGGCTCAGGTACAAGGAGCCATATGGCCACAGGTTAAATATGGTACTTAATTCAAGTGAAGAAGGAACAGTTTACATGACTGTTCTTTCAGGACCAAAGCAGATTACCTATGACAGTGGTGTATATTCTGTGTAGTTGTACTCCTTTCTTACAGGGGAAGCATGGGTTCCATTATCTTTAAATATCTTTAAATTTTTGCGTACCATCTCCTTAGGCCTGGGGGTCATTCTTTCAGTTCAGATGTAGAAAATAACCTGTTTTCAAATTTTTGCATTGTTAAAAGCTTCGCACATAATGAATATTTCTGTTTATAAACAGGAAGCTTCTAGAAAGTCTTATTTTATAACTGACAGGTCAACAGAGTTGGTGGGGATTCAATGGAACTGCATTCTCTCCTTTATTGCACAGATTCAATTGACTAAAGGGCACTTAAGCACTGCATAAGAGCTCCTTGCTATTTCTGTGTGAACAAAGACAGTACTATTTAATTTGTATGGCTTTCAAATAGATACAGCCTGTTACCCAGAGCAGTAGATGCTTTGCATCTATTGTTAAGCATCTCTTAAACTGTAGAAAGACCAAGAGGGTAAAACAACCCCATTTCTTTTCCAGAAAGGTGAATGTTTAGGGGGACTAAGTGAAAGTGGTGCAATTCATAGAAATTAAGCAAGCAGCTGGTGACGTACCTCCGAAAAATGTTCTCTCTGTGTTTGGGCAGAATTGAAAAAGCTAATCTGAAAGCTATGTCAACTATGACATTTTTAAAAAGCAAATATTAAACTATTTTCTGAGTATAGGAAACCAAAGGGAGTTTATAATGAGTGTAAAAATTTGTCATCTCTCTTTTTGTTTGTTTGTGTTAAGAACACTTCAGTGTCATCCTTATTTGTACCTTTCATAATTTCCCAATAGCATAACAAAAATAAGTACTTCTTACTTGGAGTCATGTTGCCCCACAGAGCAGTATTGCATTTTTGTTCACTACTGCTATAGAAATGAAAAAAATCATATTTTGTAATGCAACACTATGAAACTCTTTAGAACTGTCCATATGCAATGTTTTAGTGTACATGCAGATGTGTTCTTATGCATACACATGTATATGAGTTTGTATTTACCTACGGGGATAATATAAAAGAAAATTATTATTGAAAAGGGAGAGCATGGAATAACGTAGAGTACTCCTCAAGTAACTCCATTGTAAAAAAGACTTGTAAAAGGAATCACAGAACTGTCAATGTTTGAAGGGAGCCCTGGAGGTCTTGTCTGAACTCCCCCCTTAAGCAGGGGCACCTAGAGTCGGTTTTCCAGGACAGTGTCCAGGTGGCTTTTGGATATCTCCAAGGGTGAGACAGTGTATAACCTCCCTGGGCAGGTGTTTGGTCACCCTCACAAAGAAAAGAAGTGCATTCAGATTCCCTACTACATAGCACTTGTTTGCCCAATCAGCATGTATTTTCCTCTGCTTAAATGGGACTAATTACACTTCCTTTCCTTCATTTTGGAGTTAGAACATCTTGGCTAATATTTTAAATGGCCTTTTGTGCCTGCCTGTGAAGAGAACTGCTTTTAGCAAGAAAGCAGAATTTGAAGACTACACAGTTTGTTCTGTGTAACCCTATATACTTTGTTCTCCTGAAGCAGCACTGTGCTCCTGAATTCTGTGTACCCCTTCATTCTGCTCTCTTGGTGCTGTATGCACATTAATAACCAATGATAGAAGGAAAAAAAGTTCAAGTTACAGGTTGAACTCCAAACTACTGCTTTTCTGAAAGTATCATAGATCATGTTTAATAGCCTGTGGATCAAAATGAAACCCAGTATATATCACAGGGGAACTCAATAATTGAAGCATTCTGGGAATGTCTAAGTACTGGAGTGCTGAGGTCCCTAGAAGCTTCATTCTGTGCTAAATTTTTACCTGAATAAAAGCCCTATCATCTATTTTTTTTAATAACAAATTGTAATCATATTTTAATGCACTGACTTAAATTATTTTATCTGACATTCAGGGGAGCAGTAAACTCCCTTTCCTGCTCCTTCCACCTCCTAATTTTCTGCAAATGAGAAAAACAGTCCTTCAGAGACATTAGCATTTCAGAGTATCTCCAGTGCACTTGACTCATGGCTATCTTGTCTCTGTCCTGGGTGTCTGCAGAGCAGTCCCTCAGGAGCACTGAACATGTTCTCTGGGTCTGTGAAGCTGATCTATCTGAATTCACTCAAGCTCTGAATTCACTCCTTCCGTATGAGAAGCCTCAGGGGCTCTCTGAAGGATCCTAACTGGTCTCCTGGTGATGGGAAAGCAATAATTTGCAACCCTGAAGCTGCGCAGGTGGTATTGTGTGTGTATGGGGAGGATGTATAGTTGTCTCAGAAAAACAGCAAACAGAAGGGTTTTGTGGACTTGCTGCTATGTGGTTTGCACAAGGGATAAATTCTTTTCCTATTTAAATGTGGTAGAAGGAAGGTTGACTTTTGCCAGCATCCTGACAGAAAAAAAGACTTGGAATGAAACCATAGGAATCCTGGCAAAATTGAGACTCTCGAACCTTTCTTGACTAAGTATTACAGGGCTGGTGTGCCAGGGCTGCATTGTGTGACTGTGCCAGAGCTGGGCTGGTGCAGGCTGTGCTGGCTGAGCTGGAGCCCTCAGGGTTGGGGCAGCGAGGTGACTGTGCAGCCCAGGTCAGTCCCTTCTCATGGTGTTTAATGGTGCTCCTCGAGGACCATCCTGTTTTCACTGCATTGTTTCACCTTGTGCCTGTAAGCTGCTCCTAGAGCTGCCTTCCTGCATCTGCCCAAGCTGTGCCTCCCTGTCCTCGGGAGGATTTTGGTATGCACTTCAGAGGATCTGTTTTACAGTGGGAGTTTGAACTGAATGGGGTCGATGACTGAGGTGATTTTTAGGTGAGCATTTGCAGTGAACATTTTAGGGTGCACTAGGGACTGATAAGGGAACTGCCCACCAGAGCCACTGGCTTGATACATGGTGGTTATATATATTCCTTTATGATGGTTATATGTATTCATTAACCTCACTAATAATTGGTATTTCAATGCTGAAGGGTATGTGTAGGATAACAGTAATATCTTCCTCTCCCCTTGCTCGTGTTTATAAACTCCCTTAGAGTGAAAGTAAAGAGCATGGCCAAGAAAAGAATCATTCTTAGCAGTTGTTTAATTGTTAATGCATGATTTGTCTTGCTTCTGCACTAGTTAAACTGCTATGTGGAATGGAAGGCATCATTTCTTGGCACCTTTTTTAAGTGCTGCCTTTCCCTCTGCAATGGTGTGGTAACAGGAGCTCCTCTGAATGCTTTAGATATCTTATATAGGTACTGGAATATCAGAAATTACAGGTGGATTAAATTATGGTCTCATGAATGAATAGTGAATAGTAGTGTGGCCTGTTGGTGGTGGTTTTTTAAATGAACCATTTCTACACCACTCAACAAAGTTCCCCTTGGTTACAAATCTTTCTGGTGGTATTGTGACTGTTCTGCCCTGCCAGCTGGTACCTGCCGTGGTTTCTGAATGAAACAACTGTCTTCTAGCATTCTCTTGGGGTTGACATGTTTAATAAATAACAGCAATGAATTGACCATAGTGCAATACTAGTGATCATGAGATAAATAGCATAATGATTTTTTTTGGTCATTTTGTAGGGAGTTGGACAGAAGGAAAATAAAATCTTTGAGTTTCACCCTTAATTAATGGACTGCTACAGCATGAGTTAGTATCTATTTAATGGAAAATAAGATTTTTTTTTTTTTGCCTCATCAGCCAGAAAAGAGCAGCTGCTGAACAGAATAAGTCTTTATTTTGCCTCACTGGGAAGGTAAACTTCCACTGTAGCCTGAAACATGGGTGATAATTTCAACTGGCTTAGCCTATCTGGGGAAGTATTTCACTGTATTTGTTACATCAGGGATAAGTGGGGAACTCCCACATCAGTGGAGTTACGAAGGATGTGGGCAACTGGGCAAATGCAGCATCTCTAAAAAAGAATTACAAACATACCTGGTTCACAAATATTTGATCAAATAGCTGTTTAGTGGTTGTTTTAGGATACTGTTACTGTCTACTTGGCCAGCTCTGTATTTTGGGGACTCTTCTCTGGGTAGCCCAGTGACTTTGTATAAGCATATCTTCAAGAAAGGCATATATTCTTGACTAGAAAACATCAAGGAATGGTAAAACCACCACTTTCCTTGGCACCTCCTTTCAATAGCTAATTAACCTTCCTATACGAAATGGTGGTGAAAAAATTCTTATCCACACTAAAATAGCCTTCTCTCATATATTTTCCCCTTTTGCTCATAAGTTATCATCAAGTCAACTCATTCTTCTATTTATAAACTAAATAGATTCAGATCCTTAAGTCTTCATTAGACGTTGAGTTATTTCTGTGACTGTCATCATCATCCTTCCCATTTTTCATTATTGTAAAAAACCACAACAAACATCTGAACTATGTATTGCTTGCCAGCACCTGTGTTTGCCAGCACCTGTGTTTCCACTACTGTATGTGGAGATAAAATTGTCTCCCTAATGCCTGTGCACTTGTTTATAAAATTGTGGATCATATTACATTTTTTCTTCTACTGTATTTCTTTGGAAGGCTTTGTTAAAAAAAAAAAATCTTGTGGTGATGAATGCTGAAATGAAAAGTTTCCTTATGTGTATGAACTACTAATTTGAGAACAAAATAAATTGTCAAGACATCTTGGGTGGTTTGGGTTTTTTTCCCATTGGTCTGTGGAAAACAGACTGACATCCCAGATAAACCACTGGTCCTGTGATCTGGGAATCTTTGTTTAAGAGCAGTCTTGGCTGTTTTAAAGCGTTCACATAAATGACCTAATTACAAAACTTTGTAGTCTACCTCTTGACAGAGCTTTTAAAAGCTGATTTTGGCTTTGTGTAGAGTGAAAACAATTGCAGAAAAGTCAGTTGCTTGCCAGGAAGGATTTTTGGCTTCTGATGTGTGACCTGGAAACTGATACGAATTTTGTCTTATTGTTGACTGCTACAGTCTTTCCAGAGTCACTGTTTTTAGTGTAGTGATCCATTTTGATCTGTCTCTGTTTTTTTCTCTGATGCACAACTTACTTTTTGACTGAGCTGCTCAGGTCTTTGCAATGGCTTGTCTTCCTCGTTTTTTCCCATTGTGAGTCTCTCATTGCAAATGGTATCAGCTGTCATTTATTGACTTTCAGAAAACCAACAGTGAGGATCAGCATCAAGGTTAGTCCTGGTCTCTGTGGAGCCTCACTAGCAGCAATGTTTGATTGATGCCCTGTTTTTCCTACGTGAGGAGATAAGCTAGTTATTCAAATCTTGCTTACTCCTACCGCATTGCTATTGTGTGGTCCTGATTTTTTGTGCTGTTCCTGTGTGAATTGTTCCTGCTATTTTTCATTTAAATGGCTTGTGTAAGGCTTTCCTATTAATGCTCTAAGTGCAAATAAATCATCAAGAAAACTTGGAATGTCAGCAAAATAATGAAGGTGGGCTGACCCAAAAAAATGGTGCTTGGCAAAGATATAAATATAACTGAACACAAAAGACTGCATTTTGAATTTGTTTCTATAAATTTTAAAATTTCTATGTATTCTTACCCTTTAACTCATTATAAATTAAATCCAGCATGAGTTTTTCTTTTTTAATTTTAGATTCATATTGACTTAAGCAACCTTATTTCACTAGGCCTATCTCCTTACCACTTCTAATACTAGTGCTTGTTTTCTAAAATTTCCACAGTGTCCTAAAAAATTATCCACAGGTTCAGTGAACTGTTTTTAATCTTAGGTATAAGCCATCCCAGCCTTTAGACCTAAAAATTTCTCTTCAGTAGATCTTTAGCATCCCAATAGCTGCTGATGGCTTGGAAAACTGATCAGGTTTGTGGTAGGAATCCATCCCAGCAGAAAAAGCAAGCTTAGTGAACACTTCTGCCTCGTGTGCATTTTTAATTATTTAACAACGTGTAGGGCTTTAGTCATCCCTAATGTACATACTAAACTGTTCCTTCTTTCCTTAGTCCTGTCAGTCAAGGTTTTCTTTTCCTTCTGATAGATTTTCTTCACGTCACATTTGTATTGATTGCTATCTGATCTGCTTCCCTCTTTCAACTTCTTAAATATTGCTTTGCTATCTTCCCTTTGCCAATAAACTAGGATGGGCTTTTAGATAAAGCTGTCTTCTTTCTTGATTGAAGGATTGCAGCTTTTGGCCATCTCATCTCTTCTTAAAGAGCTTTAAGCCTTCATCTATATTTTATACCTGAAGTTTTTTGGAAATTAAGTCTTTTAAAACAGTCTTTGTGATCGTGACCATCCTTTTTCTTAGGCTTCAGTGAGTATAGTCAGGTTGTGATGAGTTCACAGAGGGGAAGTGCTGATTGATAGACCAGTGGGTAATTTCTATGTGCCACAATATGGCTGGAAATCAAGATGTATCATACTGGGTCTGCACCACCCATCTGGTGAGTTGGGAGAGGGTGTGCAAAACTGATTGTTGTATGAATTAAAGTCTGTGGACATGATGGGTCAGTGTGTGGTAATGCGATTTGCTGACTGCTGAGGAGGGAAGATAACACACAGCCAGTGCTGGGTATCCACATGTTTTGGCTGCTTGAATGATGTCTCAATTTGATTAATATCATGTAGATTTCTACAGATGTCCCATTCCTGGAAAGATTCAGGGTCAGGCTGGACAACCTGATGTAGTTGAAGGTGTCCTTGCTCGTTGCACTAGATGACCTTGAAAAGTCAACCCAAACTAGTCTGTGTAGCATTTGTGCTTGTGAATTAGGTTGTTTTTCACGCTAGCTATGTTAATCAACAACTAGCTAGGAGGCAGTTGTGTTCACCTGGAGGACTCACTGCCAAAACTGCCGAAGTGCTCTGCTGGAAGTGGTTAGGGATGGTGGTTAGAACCCGGCTGGAGGACCTGCCCTGAATGCCCCGCTCTGGATCCCAAGGATGGGAATTCTGCTGTGTCTGTAGCTGTGCCAGGGCTCAGGGGTCGGGTCCAGCCGGCTGAAGAGCTACACGTGCACTTGGGGGTCACCTCTGGAGCACGGCTTTTCCATGAGGATTTTAAGCCGCAGGTAGCAGTAGAGGCAGGTGACCATCGGGGGGCACCAGAACGACAGTAATGTGTTGGAACCGCTAATTAGTGCTCAGGCTGTTAATGTCTCTTAGGTGCAGTCTCGGAAAAAAGCCCCGTGTTTGAGGGGGGGCAAGAAATTTCTTCCAGTTCTTAAATCAACATAATTTCCTCATTAATACTGCAAGCTCTGTTTTGAAGACACGAGCTGTTACAGAATAAACTATAGCAAGCATGAGTTATCTCCCACTTTCCTGGCAACATTAGCTTTTCCTTTTCCTTTTCCTTTTCCTTTTCCTTTTCCTTTTCCTTTTCCTTTTCCTTTTCCTTTTCCTTTTCCTTTTCCTTTTCCTTTTCCTTTTCCTTTTCCTTTTCCTTTTCTCCCTCCCCTCCCCTCCATTATATATTGATTTGCATGGTTTAGACTAAAAAAGTTACCTTGAATAAGATATATTGAACAATTATCATTGAGAGATCAGTGTCTAATAAAATATGAAACTTGAAAGTATGTTACAGTTCTTTCTAGGCATTTGAGTGTCCTATATGGAGTCTGAACACATTAATATTTGAGGAGTTTGTATACATTTTTAACAGTAGTCAAGCGCTGTTGTTTGTTTGTTTTCCCCTGACAGTTCAGCTGATGGTCTGAATTTCAGATGTGAAGGAATACCTATAGACATTATTTCTGGCTTGTTGCTGTATGAGGTTATTAGCATGGGTAGATATTGTATAACAGTGACTATAGGCTACTGGTAAGTCATGGTGTTGAAGCATCTTTGACTGCTCCTTCACCTGGTCTCATAAGAAAAAAGGGGGAAAGAAGCATTTTTTCCCCTTAAAAAGAAGGCTGTTCTGCTGTCTACAGGCAAAGGCTATAGACAATGGTCTCCTGAAACTCCTGCTGATCTTTGATGAAAACTCACAGTATTAATATTTAATATTGAAGCTATCAATCTGTTTTAGTAAAGACATAATTTCTGTTTTGTTTTGGCCTTTTTAAGTAGGTTCCTGAGGGTGAAGATATTGAGTTCCTGTGGGTGGAGCCACAGTATGATTTCTGAAAATCCAGTCTGTTCTCCAAGAATTGGCCTTGGTTGGCCAGTGCTGTTAAAAGCATAGTACAAGTTGTCCTGAGTCATCTGCAATGGTCAAAACCTAAAGCTGCCAGGTACTTTTATCTCCAGTGGTACTCAGGATCTTCCTCTGTCCAGTTATCCAACAGATTTACCTGTCTCCATTGCATGGATAAATGTTGAAGCCCAGTCAGAATGTAGGCTTTAGTTATAACAACGCACACAATTAATTTTTATAAGTGAAGAGTTTTGCAAATAGTATTTCTGACTAACATGACAAAAAAATCAGAAAACAATGAAATGAATGTAGCATTTAGACACCTGGAAGAGACTTGATGAAAGTACTCTTTGCTTGAAACCATATTGTTCTTTCTCATTAAGTAACTTGGACTGAAAAAGACACTATTTCACTATGCAGGTCTTGCTTCCTTTATATCCCTAGACCATCATAGTCACAGACTACTAGAAAACAGTATTTTCATGAAACATCTGACTTTCATCAGGCAGCTAGGGGCATCTGGAAATTCCTACTTTTTCAAGTTCACTAAGCCTATTTGAGGTCTTCGAGAAATGATGAAAAGAACTGTTAATCCTACTGCTGCTTAACTTTAAATGAGTAAGTCACTCTTTAAACCTGTGCAGTTCTTTACTTCGTGCACTAGATGGTGATCAAAAGCAGCCCAAGTTGTGTTCCTACTTCTGCTTCCCAAAATCACAGCTGACAGTGGAAAATGAAAGCACAAGACTGACAGTTTTTCCTGCCAAGATTTTAAACTTTTCTCTCTGTCCATGAGTGATTAATCTATTTAGTAGACTCATGTTAAAGATTAAGGTAGAGGTGCTGCTAAATTCATATATCCTGTTGTAACCGTGACTTTTTAAATCAGTTGCTTGTAACGTAGGAAGTGCTCCCGTCTGTCCAATAATGAAACATTCATCAAATATTCCATACCTTAAAGCTGGGGTTAGTGTTGTTTCCACAATACAGGAATTCAAATATACCAGTTCTTGAAATATTTGCTATGGACTGAAACTTACGTCTCTGAATGTACAGTTTGATTACCATTGGTTAATGCAAGGTGGTAATGAAAAAGGAGGGGACATTACTCTGAAAACATGATTACAGTTTTTTGTAAGATTAAAAACAAATCAAGGAGAAACCATTTCTGTACTCCCCACCCTGAAATTATGAAACCTGCTCTAGTCCCGTACTTTGAGATTACTACTGGCGTCAAAGGGAAAGATTGCAAGATGTATTTTGGATTCTGTAACTGGAAAAAGTGCATTCCACTGAAGACAATCAGTCAAAAATATTCTTTTACTAAAAAAGCCAAGGTATAATATTCAGGAATGGAGGCTGATAGGTGGACCTAGAGAGATCTGGGACAAGGGGAAATCGAGTACAGTACTGTGCAGAGTGACTGTTAGGTAGAAAATATCAATAGTGCAATGTTTAGATAGAAGGGAAATACACAACACACAGGACTGTAAGATGATGTTGTACAACACACTGGACTGTACTATAGCTATTATAGGCCAAATAAATAAATATGTTAGCTATTATAGGCCAAATAAATAAAAATGTTCAAATAAACAGCTAAAAGAAGGAGAGTGTCACGTGAACAGTAAATGTTAATAGCAGGGAACAGTTACTTCTTGTACTCTGTGTAAATCTGTAAGGAAGCAGAAGCCTGTCTTGTGACTAGGGCTCAGGGCTACTCACATGCATAGATCCTTTCCCTGGCAAGGTCAAAAGCTGGTGGAAACCACCCTCATTCTGCTCCAGTGTGGGCGGAGGTGCCAGGGGTGATGGCTGTGGCAAAAGATGCAGTGCTGTGGAGCCACCTCCATGTATGGAAAGATGGATGTGATCTGATGGTGCGTGGAGCAGTGGCATGGCTTAAATTAGGCTTAAACTGAACATCTGGGATGTCTTTTTTTTTTTCCTTTTTTTTTT